>WEIS01059239.1:7532-21705 GCA_013389965.1 Todus mexicanus
ATTATAATCTCAAAAAATCAGTTATAATCAATGACCTTTTTTTTTAAAAAAAAAACAATACTCAAAATATCTGTCTGTGGCTACCAGGTGTCTGACCTCCAAGTTATTTGGCCCTGCAAAGGACAACCTCGCAGCAGGGAGGCTGGTTTCCTGCAGGCCCAGGATCTGTGCCAATGCCACACAGCACCCTGTGACACAGCCCATGCTCAGGGGACAACTCCTGGTGCAGGGCAGGGTTGGGGAGCAGACGGGGAAGCGGGGAGCGGAGCTGCTGCTGCGTGTGTGGGGCGAGGGAGGGCTGTGGCAGCCCCCAGCGAGCTGTCTTGCACTGCTGGCACTGTGTCCAGGAGAGGGGTGACCTGCTGGGACACCACTGCTCCCACAGCGGGGATGGGGTGACCACAGAGCTGGGCCTCTGTGGAGGGGATTGGGGTCACACCTGGGGCCAGGCCTCTGTGGAGGGGACTGGGGTAACCACCGAGCTGGGTGCCTGTGTCAAGGACAGGGGTGACACAGGGGGCTGGGGCTCTGCAGGGGTAACAGTGGCGATAGATGGGGCCGGTCCCGTCTGGAGGGGCCTGGGGTGACACACAGAGCCAGGCCCCTGTGCAGGGTACGGGGGTGACACCCGCAGCCGGGCCCTGGGGGTGCTCCCGGCGCGGGCTCCTCGGCCCGCTGCGCTCCCCAGCCCGCGGCCCTGCCCCGCACACCCCGAGCGGCCCCGNCTGGCAGCATTAGCAGGAGCGTCGGTGGTCGCCCCCGTGGCAGGGTGGCGATGGTCGGGCAGCTCCTGCCGGCGTGGTCGTTTCCGTCGTCCCTGCTTTAATGCACACTGCAGAGAACAAACAGCCACGGGGCAACGTTTGCAGGAACCCGCAGTGAAAGAACCCTCAGAGAAACATTTTACTCTTAGGTCCTCATCCTGACAAAGGATAAAAAATAACAGTGTATTCCTTATGAAATCCGTCCCAGCGGATGAGAACTTCCTTAGGTGTGGTGCTTTAATAATGTGAAATTAACGTGTCCTTCATTTCGTTGGAAGGCTTGAAATGGATTGCAGAGCATTTCTTCTAGTAATTGTGGTCATTCCACATTTTATGCAGTGCTTCTCTCAGATGTGCAATCATTTGAGATATGGTAACAACAGTAGGTATACTCAGCTACACTCTTTCTATTTCTGCAGCCCAGCTTCCCGATGAACATGATATCAGATGAACAAACCAGATTCCTAACACATTTCAAAAATCAGCACATTAAGTCTGATAGCATTATAAGTCAGCAACATGTGAGCTGGGCTTATCCTATAACTGCTGCGTCTTCTGGGAATGAGGGAAAATGTGCTCAGATACAGCGGTGCTGCATCCCATTTACAGCCTGCAAACAGCACCGGTTTACCTCTTTTGTGGACCAGAATAATACGACAACACAGGGGCCGATTGCAATTTTTGACTATAACCCAGCTCCTCTAGGGCCTCCTGTTAAAATTCCTGTTGTAACAGTGCTGCTCTGTCCACAGCTCTCATCCCACAAGTGGCGGCAGCTGAGCACGCAGAGCAATTCTTCTCTTCAGCACTTTGAATACAGGGTTGGCAAGCTCTGACCTCCCTGTCAACTTTGTATTAGCAAGCCAGAAATCTCCCCAAGTGTTAAGTGTTTCTGGAAATATACTTGCTGATGAAATCTTTGCTGTTAAAACTCAACCTCTGCAAAGAATTTAATTTTCTTTTTTTTCCCCCCATAAAATAATTGTGTAGGCTGGAGCCTGTTTTCAGCTTTTAACTAGCCTACCTAGTTTATGATTTTCAATGATAAGATTCAATTTCATTCTGACAGACACATCAAATCTCAGATGTCCACCTATCTGTTTTGCTTGTGGCTCCACAACTTCAGGTCTTCCAGATAGATACATGGCAGTTGCAGCTGCAAATATACCAGATGAGATTCCATCATGAAGGAGTAAAAACTGCCCCAATACCCTTGTGCTGTAATTTTTCATGCATAACAAAATTTCTTCACAATTTATGTACTTTAGAGTCTTGAGTTCTTTTTAATCTTGTCAGACAGATCCTAGCCTCCATGACCACTGACAGATCCAACCCTGAATACACCTTTGATGGCAACCTAACTCTTGTTGCTAAAAACATTGCAAGGAGCAGGAAAGACATCTCATTCAGATAATGGACACAACTGGGTGTTGTGCGTAGAAATAAATCAGTTGTTGGTGGGTATAACTGGTACTGTGGTGTGTAGTTTATGTTCTGAGCACTGATGTCTTCTGCCTCTAAGAATTTTCTTATATACTAAAGACACTAACTTACTAATCTGCTTTAAAACCATACATGGTCTTTTCTGCACATCACAATAGAAACTCCGCTTGCAGACTTTTAAATGTAAAGGTATTAATACCTAATTCTTTCTCTGCATCACTGTGGAAAGCTACATTCATTCCTCAAGTTAATTATTTGCTCTACACTCAGTACAGATGGTTTTGAATGGCTACATATCTTCTCTTTTACTAGACTAGCACCTCCCATTGCTGAGAAACAAATCTGATTTTTTGCCATGAATCCTGAAGAGTCTCGAGATGACTCTGACCAACCAAACCCAATTGCTCATAACCCACCAAACTGGAAGACAAAAGGATGAATGTAGGTAGTCACAAAGAATATCTAACCTCTGGCTACATGTTTCCTTATCTGCACTAATTTTCACACTAAAATGTTCTCACCTGTGTAAAAAAATGCAGAATCCAGGAGGAAGTGCCAGCTTCCAGACTCACATGAATGTTTTGACCTGATTCTGCTTCATTTCTGAGGTGAGACCTGGAGTGTACCAATCCCATCATTAGCAGGAGGGTCGGGTGGGTGGGCTGGAGGGGCTGCTGTTGTCTCCAGCCAGCTCTCTGCCTTGGAAGATCAGGAGGGACCGACCCTAGAATGTGTTTTTGAACATCCTGATCTGTAGCTGAATATTGTGGATTTGTTCTTCAAAAGTCTTGGTCCCCCAAAAGAGTCTTCTACAGACAGTCTCATGTAATCAATCCATATAGCTTGGTTTGTGCCCCATTTGTAATCTCAAGTATGTGTTTTCTTACTGGTTCATGCAGAATGTAGTATCTTTCTGGCTAAACTACAGTGCAAGTACTAATGGTACATACAAAAAGCATGTGCCTGCCAACAGACCACGACTGGATTCATCAGAGAAACCCTACCTCAGCTCCTTCTGAAGCATTCCCTTCAGTTGCCTTATTTCCTAAGGAATATATTAATGCGGCTTCTCCAGATCTCCAGATGTACGTGCAGTCCTTTGCATTTGTTCAACTAGGGATGAATTTAATAATCTGCTCGTTTCCACCTGGAAGAATTCCCAGACTATTTATAGGGCAAATTCTTCCCTATGGAAAAGGAGGGTTTCTGTTCCTCTACAATTACTGTCTCATCTAAGAAATGAGCTTCACTGTATTTGCTTTCCTCAAACTTTCCTGTATTCATAATATTTACGTTGGACATTAATGCTTTTATGTTTTTTACCATTTCAAATTGGCACTGGGAATCAGCTGAGGAAAATTGAAGAGCTGCTGCACGTTGCTTTTATTAACGTAAATGTCCAGTAAGTGGCACTGCAGGACTGGGTGTTCTGCAGCCCTGGCTCACAAACACTGCAGTCAAGCAGAGTAAAGGCAAGCGTGGGGTATGTCAAGACTTTTCTGCTCCATGGAAAAAGTAGTTATAGAGCAGGTGGGAAATGACGTGTGGTGACGGCCCTGAAAGTGCAGTGCAAGGAACTGGGATGTACTCAGCTGCTGGCTCTGGATGACGGTGTTAGGACCTGGCCTTGGCACCAGGCTGGTTGTTATCAGGGATTTGCTAGAAGAAACCAGCAATATTTCGATGGGAGGTGCCTGTGAAGGCTTTGTGCTGGGTTTTGCAATCAGGAGCAGAGTACTGGAAAAGGTGAACAGGGTACATACAGCATTTCTTACGATCTACTGACTTACTGTATATTAATTTTATGCAGAAAATCCAAACCCCAGGCTAGAAGGGATGTTGGTACAGCCAGAGGAGTGTCCATAAGTTCAAAAATTGTTCCTGTAAATGAGCTAGGGATTTCTCCAAGTCTGTGTCAGTATATCAAAAGCCACCACCCTGCTTTCCCAGTCTCAGCTGATAACGAATAAAGTATTATCTAGGGAAATTTGGCCAAACAGACAAGTAACGCTGCACTTTTTGGCAATAAAACTTGTAATGAAATCCTTATATAAGCTGATAGAGGATTACTTACAAAATCAGTTAAAAGTTTTGGCTCCATCTGTGATATTTGAACCCTATTTTAGGTTACTCATGCTCTAGTGTGCCAAGCTAAAATGACACCTACCCAATTTTCCTATTGATCTAAATGCATAGTTAGATAAGACTGGAAGGGAATGAACATGAAAACCCAATCTGCATTTATAAGGGACATAAAGCTACGTTTAAAGAGATAAACTAGCCTTTCAAGGGGATTAGGAAGCCATTTCCTCTATGATGTGGCTATTTTATAAATATCTCTTGCAGGATCGTTCATGTCCTGAAGCACCTGTGCCAGCTGCTGTCAGCAACAAGGCAATGGACTATGCAAACTGGTCTGGAGTGTCAGTATGCAGCTATGGATGTAGTACGGGGGCAAGAGGAGATGTAACACCGTCCCACAGGGCACAGAAGACAGCCACAAGATCTCACAACTGCTTCAACCACACCTGAACTTTTCTTTTGCATTATCCTCTAGGGACCAGATATCACTGACTCCTAATACTTTCACCTCCTGAGTCTTTCCAGTGGCTTTTGAAAACAGCAATGAAAAATATGCACTCTCAAATGTTTATTCCTGCAGCAACATCGGATGGCACTTGGTAACCTCTGGCAGCACACAGAAGCAGAAGATGACACACAAGAGCACGCCACCACAACACAGGAAGGCAGGCAGCAACACAGCAAACAGGTGAGAACAAGATGTGGCAGCCCAACAGATGACAAAACAAGACACCTCTGGACAACCTGGAAGAGCATACGACATTGCCACAACATGAGATAGCATGCAGCAGCACAAACAGCATGGAACAATGCTTGATACCATGACACAGCATGATAGATATACCTGGAAATCTGACAGAAAAGCCTGGAGAGCAATGAGGGATTCATGGCAGCAGGAAATTCCTAGACAGGTAGAGAAAATGTCTAGAAAATGATGGGAAACTCATAAAAAGCTACAGGAAACTTCTGGGAAATTGTGAGAAATTCTTAGAAAGCAGAATTGAATTCCTAGAAAGCTGTGGGGAGGACTCCGGGAAAGTAAAATCTGAATTTCAAGAAAGCTGGCTACAAATTCTTAGAAAGCTGGAGGGAATTTCTTATGAAGTAAGGAGGAATCACTATAAAGCAATATAGGAATCCTAGAAAGAAATGTGCAATTCCTAGAAAGCTGTGGGAAATTTCTAAAGAGCAGAAGGGAACTCCGGGAAAGCAGAAGGAAATTCCTATAAATAGTACATAATTAGTAGAAAGCATCAGGGAAATTTCTAGATGAGAATTGGGGATTTCTTGAAAGCAGCTGGAAATTCCTAGAAAGCAAATGTAAATTTCTAGTAAGATGAAAGAAATACTTAGAAAGCAATATGAAGTTTCCTGAAAGCTGAGTGGAAATTGCTAGGATGCTGGAGGAGACATTCCCAGAGATCACTAGGAAAATCCTAGAAAGGCACGTGACATTCCTAAAACAATATAGAAAAATGCAAGAAAGCAATGTAAAAGAAAGCCCTGGTTGAGCTGCACATCCTATAGTTCCTAAAGACCTGGGGGAAGGTCTTAGAAAGCACTGCTGAGAAAAGCACAGAAGAAAAATCACTGTAAGGAGTGGGTAAAAAAGTGAAACCATAAAGTAGATAGGCTCAGATCCCATAACGTGTCCTGAAATGTAACTTGTACTGGGAAGACATCCCTAATTTTAATCTCTCCTAAATGGAGAGGACTGGTTTGATGGACTGAAGGAGAGACACTGAGTGCCTGCGTTGCTGCAGCTGAGCCCCAACGTGCACTAAGCTCAGCCCTGGGCAACTGCAGGAAGGGAGCAGAGTGAACTTGCTGCCTTGGAAGGCCCCTGACCTTGAGACAGAATTTGACAAATGGATGATGAAACTCAGGGAACATTTCCAGCCTGGGAAAGTACTGTCTGTTAGGGACTGTCACGGCAACTGCTCTTCACAGCACAGGGCAGGGAACAGCCAAAGACATCACAGCAGGCTGCAAAGAGGGAGACGTTGCCTGTGTTGCTGGGATGAAAGAGTACTGCCTGATCTGGTGGCATGAGCATGAAGGCTAGGGCAGGAAAACAGATCCAGATTAGCTAGGGTGAAAGTGGATTTGGGATTATATCATAGTCTGGGGTAATCCACTTAGATCACTGGGTTTTTCAAAAGTTTATACGGAAGTTATGGCAGGAGGAATGAAGCAGACGAAAGTTTAGACCTTGGTGTGGATTCATGTTTGGAATATCATTCTAGTATTTTATTTAACTTGGTGGAATATTTCTGACTGCCATCAAGCCTGAACTATGTGATTTGGTAAGGACTTGGACAACCAGCATCTTGCCTCCAAGAACAATGTAATTCCAGAACCTGAAGGTGAGACCCTGGGCTTGTATAGCTGCAACCTTGCAATGGCAGCAGGGTTGTCAGAGGGGAAAATGCTGCCTGAGATAGCAAAGCTCCAGGACTGGGACAGTTGGAATGGTCTGGTCACTGCTGAACTAATGGTTGATCCTGTCTACCAAAGTTGGATCTGCTGCGCTTCTGCATGGGCACTGTGGGACTGTCCTCCTTGCAGAGAGCCCTGGCTGGGCATTCCTGACAGTTCTGCCTGCTCCTGTGTGCCCCTATGGTGCAGGGATGAAATGCTTCACTTGGCCTTCACTATGAGCAAGAAGTGATGCTCTGTGCAGTATCAGCTTCTATTTTTTGGGTAAGTATTAGTTTAATTATTTTTAATTCAAGGATTTGTAGCTGCCCAATGGAAGTGCTGTGGAGCCTGATCGCACAGGATGTGCACTGTAGCACAATCTGTCTTGCTTGCTTCACTAGCCTTTAGGGGCAATGGGCTCCTGTAGGTACTAAGGCCAGTCTCCATAGTCACATATCCTGCACCAGAAAGCCACAAAAAACTGCTGATGGAAGTTAAACAGTTCTTCTTCATCCATCAGTCAGGGACTGGAACATGGGGAGGGATCCATTTTATGCTGGCACGCAGCTCAGGAGTAAATCTGTAACACTAGTTTAGGAGGGGAGAGTGCCACCTACCAAGCCATCTGCTAAGAAAATTGTATTATCTGCAGTCTCATCCACTGTGGCTAGAAATCATTGTCACACTCATCTGTGAAGAGTTTTGCTGCTAATATACCTATTTGCATTCTTTATATCCATCCACTCAGAATTATTTCTCAGATTAATTTCATTCTAATGAATCATTCTGTATCACTGGCTTTATTTAATTTCTGAGATACTAATTAATATGCCAGAGCCATCTTCAACATTGGAAGTGCTGTCGTTTTTTTCTGTGACTTTTCTTTTGACTCATATATTCAACTTCAATTTTTCTGAGGGCCTAAAATGTCCATCCAGTGTGGAGTGAAAAAAAAAGCAAGCTATACAGTATTATATATATAAAAAGCATACGCAAATAAAGAATAAACTAGGAGGCAACTGCTCAATCTGTATTTTTGTGTTGACTGACTGGTTCATGAGCTATTTCATATGGTAGGTCCTCAGCAATTGGCTATGTAGGATTTCTATATACATGGATTAGAATATAAAATTCAGCAGTACATTGTGTGTCTACATTTGCCAGTGAAACGATCAGAAATTTGGAGATATTTTGTATTTGTTGGTTTAGGTTAGGTTTTAAAGGAGGGTCTTGGTTTGCTGTGGATTTCCTGGCACTGATCCGCCTTGCCGCAGGGATAAGGCAGTCAGGGGAAACATTTTTCTTTCCTTAGAACTCTCCTCTCCTCTCAGCTATAATTTATTCTCATCATCCTCTGCAGTTTGGCTCTCTACCCACTTTGAAGGGAAGTGTTGGCAGGGCAGTAATTCCTTTCCTACCCCGTATCTATGGCAGATGGAAATCCCAGAAAGAAAAGGGGGAAAATTTTAGGCTTCCCTGCTTGAGTGATTTCCAGGGTGACGCTGGATCCACTAATGGCCTTTGGTTTGACGAAGCAGGTCAAGCTGTAGGTTGAGAGGAAGGGTCAGTCCAGGTCTTCATTGTGGAAACCTTTTCTTTCTCTGGTCCTGTGGGAGTGAGTGGGTGGAACTGGAAAAACCCCATAAAAAGTCACTGCCTAAGCTCTGCTGATTAAATAACATGGTTATTGGCAGCATCACAGCAAGCTTAAATCACCCGTGGCTCCTGCGTGGCAGGAGGCTGAGGACTGTTTAGATGACAGCTTCTGCTCAGATCCCCGGCCACAGGTTTGACATTTCTCTTTCTCTCCTGTCTTCCCCTTCTCACCAAAAAGAGCCATTTCATTGTAAAACCTGGAGGTTGCAAGCTGAAACCAGCCAGCTTTGCTCTGAGTTTGCACTGCAAATGTAGAGAGGGAGTACTGGGGAGGGAAGGAAGGAGGAACAGAGCCTGCACGGGCTCTGAGCGAGAGAGGGGATGGGAAGGAACACTGCTCTGTTCTCTTACAAAAAACAAGGTTATGGTTTTCCACCGCTCCTAAAGATTGTGTGTGTAGAGCCCTGTAGATGAGAGGCTGTTTTTTGAGACCCTGCTGCTTGATCTCCAGCAGAGCAGAACTCCTTTCTGCAGGCATCCTCTGCTGTGGCCTGGGGATGGTGGTGAGGTCTCCC
Source organism: Todus mexicanus (assembly GCA_013389965.1). Classification (NCBI taxonomy): domain Eukaryota; kingdom Metazoa; phylum Chordata; class Aves; order Coraciiformes; family Todidae; genus Todus; species Todus mexicanus. Next base: position 16,414 of record WEIS01059239.1, read on the forward strand.
AGCTGGGACCAGGGCTGTGCTCCAACCATCCAGCACTGGTGTGTCAGGGAGGGGAGATGCCAGAGGAGCAGCAGTGCCTGGTCTTGCCTCACGAGCACCCTGCAGACAGTGCATAAGCTCCAGATCCCAGGAAGCAGTGGCACTGCCCAACAAATCCTTCCCATTCGTACCCTCCTTGCATTGCCCTTTGTGTCCAGCGCTGCCGCCTCCTGAACTAGCTGCTTCAAATGAGGTATTTGAATTCAGCCTGTCATACGTGGTGTTTCTATTTGGGAATTTTTCAGCTTCCTTTTCCCTGTCAGTGTCCAGACTTCTGCACATACTTCACCAGTCGACTGATACCCAGGGATGCTTTGTGCACTTGGTTGTCTTTGGAAGCAGTTCAAAAATCAATGTTCACAAGGACACTGATGTGCTTTCTTGAGATCAGTCCTGAATCCCTCAGACTCTAAAGGTCCACCCACAGATGGACATGCCTATAATCTATCCACACTTAATACTGAACATTTAGGCTGCTTGTCATCAGTGTTTGGGGACTACAAATCATTTCTCTCACTGATCCTTTCTCCTTACTGGTGGATCTTTATCATTGAAGAATGAGCTTGAGATCCTTGGAGATGTTTACTTTTTTTTTAGCAGTGAAGTAATATTTTTTTCTGCTGCTATTCTTTGCTCTGTGCTTTTGTACTCACTACTGCGGTTTCCCTGTGGAATGCCCAACATGATAATACCAATTTAATTAGTGTGCTTCACTGATCTTTAAGAGAGTTCATAGCTGTTTTTCGATTTCCAGGAACCATTGATTTTTCTGAGAAGGTTACATTGAGGCTAAGGTTATCTTGGCTTATTAGTATAACCAGTTATTTAGAAACCTGACAGCTCTTTTAGACATTATTTCTGCTAACATGCCTCAGCTGATTTAATGTTTAATAAATCCCATGCATACAGACACAAAAAGTCATCACAAGAGTGATGTGAGTACAATTTGTACTGTAATATGATTTTGTAAATCAAGCTGCCTTTCTCCAGCTCTAGTAGGTGTGCTAGTTCGTAGATTAAAGCATATTTCTCGCTGAATACAAGATCTGGACTTTGTTCAACTCTGACTTGGTCTTCCAGGAGGTAATTACTGTTTGGATTAAGATAATTTGGATCATGCTGCTGTGCTACTCAGTATTTATATTTTTAAATCTTCTTATAGACCAAATAGGACTTTATCCAACCAGAGTCGCCTGCAAGGAGCAGGGGCCTCGCAAGTTGGTGAGAGACACAAAAGCTTTCCTTTGCTGGTCATTGCTGTGATTCCAGCATCAGTCAGTAGGGATTGAAAAGCATTAAATAAAATTAAGGAACTCTTTTATGTGAGTGCCCAGGGAGAATGAAACAAGCTCTGTGCTTGTTTCTGGATCTCCAAGAAACATCTGCACCATTGTCCTGTTGCTGGCAGTTTTAGGCAAGCCCAAACCTGGACAGGAGCTGATTATTCTCGCACTGGCTTGAGGCACGTTAGCTGGAGAGCAACAGAAGGAGAACTCACCCTATACTGTGTGTAACTGGCTCCCAGAGTCTTGTCAATCGTCTGCCTAATCTCACCACTACATTTACCTAAATAATATCAGGGGGTTTAATGGATTCCACTTTTGTTCCTCACCTGGGTATGACTATTAAGTCATGAAAGTTTTAAAAGCTTACAAATTAGCTGAAGCGACAAATGAGTGCAGCAGGGTGCTGTGCCTGAAATGCTGGTGTTTGAATCCTGCGTAGCTGCTGAAGGGGCTTTCCTCTGCTAGCATGGTCTCGGCTGAGCCAGACCTCACGTCTATCTCTGAACTGGTCACACAAACTTAGAGGTGAGACAGGTCAGAGGCTCTGGTTTTTGAAACAGCTACTTGAATTGCCAAACAACAAGGACCAGGCTGCTGTAAGAACCTAAAAGGCTGTTTTAAATGTCAGGTTCAAATGAAAGTTTTAAACCCTCACCCATGTGAGCAGCATTAGGGTCTTCCAATGGTGAATTCAGCCTCTTCCCCAGGAAGGGCTACTCCCTAGCAAAAACAAACTGAAAAGAAGAGTTCATACAGTGAGCTGATACGCAAATGACTGAGAGCAGACTGCTCTCTTCTCTGCAGTGTGTACCTCAGCGTTTCTCTCCAGTATGCCTTGAGAACTGTGCTATTTTTGTACTCTGGAGTTGTGATTTCTCCTGGAATAATCCAGGCTGGCTGTGGTAGAAAGCCATTTTGGGGAGCCTCTGGAAGTTGTTACAAATAAAATCAAATGCGCTCAGTGACATCTTACGCAGGCAATGTTCCCCTCAGCCTGAGGTTTCTGCTGAAAAACAGGCGTGTGCTACATTTTCCAAAGGTAAGTATCACACAGTAAACATCGCCTGTGTTGTACTTTAAGAAGAGTAGGAGAAAAGAGAAAAAAACACCTTGAAAACTGAAAAAGAAAACTCACTGTGAGTTTCATTAGAGATCTCTATTACCAAACACTACAGGATTCATTTTCTTGTCTATTTTCACCCTCCTCTGGGGATGAAGGATGATTAAAGGATGGGATAATAAGAAGAGGGGGATGAGAACTTGCTGAGGAGCAATTAAAAGGAAAAAAAGGAAAGAGAGGGGGAAAGGAAAACAACAGTTTTAGTTAGTCAAGGTTAGCTTAGCACTGTATCTGCTTTAACTGACATTATGAAAAATTATAGATGGCACAAAAGCAGCTTCACTAATGCTGAACCCTATGAAATTTATCTTGACAACTTTGGGAGCCAATTTGCTCTAGGAGATTTTTAACCTCCCTGTGATGCCTTTTATCTTCATTTTCTGATTTTTATTTTTATTTTAATAAGATTCCTACACACAGTTCACAACTTTGCAAATCAGCATGTTCATCTTTTGTTGCCTGTTGTGGCTAAGGTTGGAAAGAAAAAACCCTTTTTGGAGAAAGCAGCAGTCCGAGACATAACTACTCTGGGTTTGGGGCTTATTACCGAACTGGAATGATTTTACTAAAGGAGAAAACAGGGTTTGGAGAAAGCGGCAGGTTTTTGCACGCAAGGATAGCAGCTCAGGGCACTGGGTCTCCTCTGCAGCCACGGAGCCGCTGCAGCTGCCCCGGGGGTACCGCTCCGGGGCTCCAACCGCTCCTCTGCTGTCCCCTCGCCTGGGTTCCACCAAGTTAGTCAGGATGAGGCTCCNCAGGAGAGGGAGCCCGGCGGCCGCGGCTGCGCTGCGAGGGGAGCGGAGAGGAGCGGAGAGGAGAGAGGCGGCGCGGAGCCGAGCGCTGCCCTGCCCTGCCCCGGCTGCATCCAGCCCAGCCCAGCCCAGCCCGGGTCGCCCCAAGCACCGAGCATCGCAGCGCTGCGCCCCGGCCCCGCCGCGCCTGGAGGGGGTCCCGGCCGCCTCCCCCCTTCACAAGCGAGTCCCTGGGGCCGGGGAAGCCGCGGGTGTCTGCCCAGCATCGCCCAGCCCCAACTTAGGTGCCGGTACTTACTTTCCGCAGCAATTAGCCGAGCGCAGCTGGCTGGCAGCGCCGGGGCATCGCNAATAAGATTCCTACACACAGTTCACAACTTTGCAAATCAGCATGTTCATCTTTTGTTGCCTGTTGTGGCTAAGGTTGGAAAGAAAAAACCCTTTTTGGAGAAAGCAGCAGTCCGAGACATAACTACTCTGGGTTTGGGGCTTATTACCGAACTGGAATGATTTTACTAAAGGAGAAAACAGGGTTTGGAGAAAGCGGCAGGTTTTTGCACGCAAGGATAGCAGCTCAGGGCACTGGGTCTCCCCCCAAGCACCGAGCATCGCAGCGCTGCGCCCCGGCCCCGCCGCGCCTGGAGGGGGTCCCGGCCGCCTCCCCCCTTCACAAGCGAGTCCCTGGGGCCGGGGAAGCCGCGGGTGTCTGCCCAGCATCGCCCAGCCCCAACTTAGGTGCCGGTACTTACTTTCCGCAGCAATTAGCCGAGCGCAGCTGGCTGGCAGCGCCGGGGCATCGCGCAGCACCGCAGGCGGCCCGGAGCTCAGGACGGGGCAAAGTAATCCCGGTTGTGCTAAACTCCAGCACAGCTGCTCCAGGAGCTCGGCTTTGCCTCTCGCCCCGGCTGCCCGGGACGTTATTCCTCAGGAAAGCAGAAAAAACAGGGAAAGGCTGCCCAGAAGAAGCTGCGCCCGACCGAAGATGCTAGAGGAGGCGAAGGGGGGTTGCTTTCTGCCGGCTGCCTGTCTCCATTCCTGTCTTTCCCTTGTCTTAATCCTTTAGGAAGGAGACGCCAGCCAGCCAGACCTTTCCTGGAGGGGCGATGCTGCCGAGCCCTGCCCCGGGCAGAAGAAAGGCTTCGCCGCCGGGACCCAGCGGCACCGGGCGGCCCGGGGCAGGCTGCGGGAGAGCCTGAGGCGCTGCCTCCGCCTGCGCTTTGCTGAGAGAGGGGAAGGCATGGTAAAAGCTGGACCCCATCCCTGCAGCGCAGCCCCGCTGAGCAGGAGGTGGGATTATTCCGGGGTAGTTATGGAGAGCTACAACCTGGCAGCGGAGCCTTGAAGCGACTTGTCCCCGCTGGGAGAGGAACCCGCTGCGGGCATCGCCGGCGTGGCCGAGGGGAGGGCACTCGGGTCCTTCTCCTCCTCTCGCCCTACCTTCCCTTTCCAGTTAACGACCGAAGAAAGAACTGCTACTCGGCGTTTGTCGCTGTTGGGAATACCGTGCCTTTTGGCTGGGATGATTTGCCCTGATGTGCCGCTTCAACGGGATGTACAAAGCGCGACTGGAACTGATCCGGCCAAGAGAGTTTGCGGAGTGCTGAGCAGGGCCCGTGGGATGGAGGTAGCGGGGCACACGCTGCTGGGGCCCGGCACGCACCGTCCGACAGCACAGCCCTGCTGCTCCCTTCAAAACTAACTCCTGATGGTCGAACTCTGCCGGCTCCTGTTTTTACTTCTCCCCTGCCAATGTGCACTTTCAGGGAAAACCACACACACACACACACACNTCCAACCGCTCCTCTGCTGTCCCCTCGCCTGAGTTCCACCAAGTTAGTCAGGATGAGGCTCCTCAGGTAGCCGCGTACCCCGGGAACTTGGGCTTTGGGGCTCCCCGTCGTTCCCTCCCCGCCGGGATAACGATGCCCTCCGCCTGCGTTACTAACCCGGGGGTCCAGGCTAGTCTGGCGCCGGGGCCGGGCCGGGGCGGGGGGTCGCAGAGCTCCATGGCACAGCTCAGCCCGGCCCAGCCCTGCCCCTCGGGGCTGCCCTGAGCCCCCCGGGGCTGGAGCCGCCTCCGCGGGGAGGCGCGGCG
>WEIS01059243.1:5567-48586 GCA_013389965.1 Todus mexicanus
TTGCCATTAAAAATGATGAAGTCAGCTTAAAAGGATTCAGATCATACAAACGAGCAATTTGTGCCTCAGGACTCTTAATGCACACTTAGGGAAGGAAGCTTCAATTCCTGTGTTCCTGCCTGGAAATCCATCTACATCCCAGCAGGAATTTTCATTTCCATTTACTTGACCCCGGACAGCTCTGGGTGGTGGTAGCAGGTACCGGGGGGAGGGTGTTTGGGTCAGAAAGGTGCTGTGGGGAGCCCCTGTGCTCACCTGAGGGCAGCTGGGGCCTGTTCCTGGGGTCACGGTTCCACAGGGAATTTGTCCCAGTGCTCCCTGTCTGCAGACAGAGGAGTTTGTGCTGGGACAAGAGCAGAACCTGTGCTGTGAGGAGATCTCAGCTTAATGAAGGGTCTCCCCCGAAGAGCTGGAGCTTTTCCAGATCAAACTTGCACAAATTCAGCAACAAAGAACTTTTTCTGATGGTGTAATTCTTGTGTTTCCTTCCCTTCAGGCAACCTGCTCCCATTAGAGGGTTTTGGATCGTTTCGGACGTCCTGGGGGCCACGATGATCTGCATCACCAACACCTACGAGTGTATTACGAGGCCTCTCTTGTACGTGGCTCTTCATTGGTGTGAAATCCGTGAGCGGTGCCTGAGAAGGAGCTCAGGAGATCATTTTATTGTTCTTTTGAGCCTTTCACCCCCGGCTGCTGCACCTCCTTTGCCACACGCCGAAGTTTCCCTTCCGAACGCTCCCTGGCTGAGCCCTTCAGTGTTGTTAGAGTAGTTATTTACCACTGATAAGGTGTTTGTAGGGGTTGTATTTAATTCATCTGTGTCACTTTTAATACTAGGAGAAGAGTTCCCTCAAAAGCTTCTTCATGGGGATGTTGGGAGGATTTTTTTCCTTCATTTTTATGCTGAGGACGCTGCAAATCAAAAACTCGTTTACAAACAGTAGCAGAGGAGATTCCTAATGGGCACCAGGGTTATGTTTGCATGAAAGGGAGGGGAAACAGTGGGGGTTTAGGGTGCTTTAAAGTGGTGGGACTTCAGTAGGTATTGCCAAAGGAACTGTACTTTGGGGGGGTGGGAGAGCTACAGCCTGGTCTGGTAGATTGAAAATGGTGCCCTTAATTGTGCAAATGCCAGTTTATTTATTGCCAAGAACACTGTTTGATGTGTGACAGTTCCCTTCAGCAGGGCTCGTGTAATGACAGGTTCTCCTGCAGGCCTCATTGTTTGGGGTTTTTAACAATTTCTGCCGTTTTTAAGCCCCATTCTCTGAAATCAGGCAGCTGGACAGTGATGGAGCAGCTCATGCTCAAGCGCTTGCTTGCTTCTTATGGGACGTTCTTCTGCTTAAGTAAAAATATATTGATGATTCTTGCTCATTTGGGCTGTGGCTAAACAGGGAGATGTGGGGTTGTGAGCTCCACCAGGCTCATCTAGAGCTGGATTTACCACGTGGAGATATTTCCTCTTAGCCCCTCCTGATTTCTGCTGGAATACACTAACGCCACAGTGGATGAATTCCTCGCTTAGCTACCCTTTAAACGCTGACCTAGTTTAGGTTCTTCTGGTGCCCGCTGTGTTCTCCAACTTGCTGTTCTTTGGTAGAAGTACAGTCCATCCTGCATCCCCTCCCCTGATGTGCACCAGAGAAGAGGAAGACGCTGCAGTTTCCCCTCTGCGGAGCCTGGCGCAGCCCCAGCGCACGTTTGAGGAGCACATCCGCAGCATCCTGCAGCGCGGCTCTGCCAATCCCCTGCTGCTCAAGTAAGTGAGGAAAGATGTTTTCCTGGGGGAGGGGAAGAGGGAAGAGTGTTGGCCACATCAGCTCCTGCTTGGACATGGCGAGAATGGGGGCGCAGGTCCTGCAGCCGCCCTGTGCCCCGCTGTCCCTGCAGGGATGGCGTCAGAGGAAGTGAGGATGGAGCTCGGGAGGGGGATGAGGGTGGAAGCAGAGCTGACCTCAGCTCCGGAGGTTGCCCCTCACACATCCCACTGGGTTTTGAGTATCTTCAGCTACCTTGGGATATCCTCGTGGAAGAAAATCGATCTGTTGCCGAAGGGTTTAATTCTAGTCCCTCACTTCCATAACTTGAGCCCTTACCAGAAATACTGGAAGTTCTTCAGCCTTTCAGAGGAACCTGGTAGAGCCAGATCACAACCCCCTGCCTCTCACATTTCCAAGGTCTGCTGATCCCGATGCTGCTCCTCCCCCTGAGGAATGCCTGCAGCTGCTCAGCAGAGCCACGCAAGTGTTCCGAGAGGAGTACATCCTGAAACAAGATCTGGCGCGGGAGGAGATCCAGCAAAGGTAACACAACCCCTGAGGAGCAGGTGCTGTTCGGCAGCTCTGGGAGACAGCAGCACGAAGCACCGGGCACTAAACCTCCGTGGGAACGAGGCAAATGGGCTCGTGTAAGACCAGGACTGGAAAGGGGGTTACTGGGGAAAGCAGCGTGAGGGTAGAGGCTCGTAAGGGAAAGAAAAAAAGGAAAACACAGACATAAAATAGTTGTGTGTTGCTGTGGTCAGCCTGCCTGCGCGTGGCAGGGAAGCTTTCCACCTCAGCAATAATCCTGACAAAGGAGAATTGCTTTAAGTCTCTGCTTCTTCAAATGACAGTTACTTATTTATACTATAAAGTTAGGGCAAAATGCAAGAGCTCGTTCTCACCACTGCCCCTGCTGCCGCGTCTTTAGCTCTTCACGCTCCCAGGAGCGTTACTCACTCGTGTCCTATTTACTGCATGGCATAAATCTGCTGCACCTGGATTGCTGTTGCGGGGAGCGTTTGACTTTTATCTATGTATTTATTTGAAGAGTGAAGCTGCTGCGGGAACAGAAAAAGAAACAGCTGGAAGATCTTAGTTACTGCCGAGAGGAAAGGTGAGTGCAAGAAGCACCTGGCACGGGCTCCTGGCTGAAGCAGGCGGGAACCAAATGCGTTTCCCGCTGGAACGAAGCGCGTGGGGCCACTCCCTGCTCCAGCTTCGGCATCAGGCTCCTTGCCCTGCTCCCGTGCACAGATTGCCTTGTGTGTAACTAAAGTGAATAAATCGTTCTCGCTTGCGTACAGGAAAAGTCTGCGGGAGGTGGCCGAGCGCTTGGCTGACAAGTACGAGGAAGCCAAAGAGAAGCATGAAGATATTCTGAACCGGTGAGTGCAGAGCAGGCTCGCCTTCCGTCCGCGCTCACGGGCCGGGCCGTGCCAGTGTGTCGGGGGTAGAGCAGAGCAGGCAGAAAGCGCCGCCCACCTCTGTTAGAAAACTGGGCTTCTGAAGGGCTCTGCTGGGGCTCAGGTGGCTTTGCAGCACTTCAGGTCCAGGCTGCGTCAGCTTCCCAGTGAGAAACGCCACGTGGGAGCAGCTGAAAGGAGGGTCTGGAGCCTGACACTAAGCAAGAGTGTCAGGAGTGCCAGGCTCTTGGTGGCTCAGAGTAACTGGCCTGAGAGGTAAGTAAGTTAATTCAGCCTCATCTCTCCTTTTTTTGCATCAAGGATGAAGAAAGTCCTTCGGAGCTTACACTCCCAGCTTCCTGTTCTATCAGACGCTGAAAGAGACATGAAGAAAGAGCTGCAGGCGATACACGACCAGCTGCCGCACCTGAGCAACGCGCTCAGACAGGTGAGGGAGGAATGACCAGCTGGGGTAGGTAATGGCCGGTATTTCCTCGCACCTAAGGAGAGGGCTGGTGGAACAGAGTCCTGCCGGGAGGGTAACCGAGAACTTCTGCTAAATTAGCACCACCACGTGAAAGTAACTTCTGATCCTTGGTAATAATAGAGACAGAACCTCTGCAGCCCAGTGTAAACCCAAAGGAAGGAAGTGTCCGCGCCTTCCTCGGGGAGAATGCAAGAGCGAGCAGATCGTAACCCAGAGAAGAAGAGAACGGGTTCCTGGCAGTGGGACGCACCAGGGCCTCACTAACATTTTCACTCTGGCTGGCAGCACCAGCCCTGACGGGGGTTTCTTCCTGTCTGTGGCTTCTAGGTTAAAATGAAAACGGAATACCAGCAGAAGAAGATGGAGAAGGGCACCAGCTCCCACAGACCCAGCATCACCCTCAATCCCTACCAGGTCAAGTGCATCCAAACCGTCCTGAAGGAAGAGTAAGTTAAAGCTGGGATCCTCCTGAGGCATTCCTGCCCTGGCACTGAGCCAAGGGATTCTCCTGGGTTTCTAGGGGATCCCTGCGGGGTTGGCTGATGCGCCAGCTGGAGCTCGCTCACATGGGCTGAAGCAAACGCTGTGCCAGCAGCGCTGGCCTGGCCACCTTGTGCTGCTGCTAAAGCAGCTGGAGTTGGTCTGCTTCTTGCCTCAGGAGCTTCTGGCAGGCTGGGGCCAGCCTGTCAGGGGCTCGGAGACTTGCACTGGTGCCCCCACCTCTGCTTCCACCCTAGGAAGTGTTTTTCTTTCTCATTAGTTCCGAGCAAAAATGACTTGAAGCCTTTTGACTTGGCTTTATTTTTCTTGAAGGGGAGAACACATCCGGGAAATGGTGAAAACGTTCAACGACATCAGAAGCCACGTGAACTTCTAACGTGTCCACGCTGAGGAACCTACACCAGGAGGCTGGATGAGCTTTAATGTTCTCTGGTGTTTCCCGCTGTATATTTAACATTTCCATGCTGAACAACAGCCCCTTTTGCTTATTCTTTTGTAAAGATGCACTGTGAAATAAAATCCTTTTTGTTACGACTCCTTAACAGGCTGGGGCTTGTTTTGCTTTTCTCCTGGGAAGGCGACTGTGCCGCAGCCACTCTGAACCTCGAGCAGGGCGTAGGGGAGCGGTGGAGCGCTCGCCGCCAGCTCAGCGCGCTGCGGGTTGCTGCTCCCCTCCAAAAGCTCCCCGGGGTTATTCGGGAGCCTCCTCCTACCCTTGGTCCACGGTTACTGGTGGGGGCCGGGGCAGAAGGCAGAGTAAAGACCAGAGAAGCGCACACACTTGAGCAGCTTTTTTGTTTGTTTGTTTGTTTTTAATTTGGAACACTTTCTTCATAAAGGACACACCTTCAATACAGTTAACAAATGGTTACACTGGAATCCTGGAGACAGCAGAACTCTACACCCACAATTGCACAGGACACCGACGGCTCCCCGGGGTGCAGTATTAGCTTCCAAACACTCCCTCTGCCCTTCCCCAGCGATGGCTCTGGAGTCCCTCTTGACATTACAAGGCCAATGACTTTACTCCGCTGTAGCCAAACTTTAGTGGACAATAAATAACTCGTTGTCCCCTCCCCCCGCCCCTTAGAAAAGGTGCCACGGCCAAGCTCGGTTTTGAAAAGTAGTACTGCACGGCTCGGCGAGCGGCACAGCCAGAGGTGCCAACGGCAGGCAAGCTGTCGGGGCGAAGGAGGGCTCTGGGGACCTGTTGGGTAACAGGGTTACCAGACATGCTGCAAGAACACTTGTTTTTTTTGTACAGATTAAGACTATACAGGTAGAGGAATGCATATAAAACGCCATCGTGTCCCTTCTACAGCCTACACCGACAGAATCCAGTTTCCTGCTCCGCTCACCCTCTATCGTAGCTGCCTGGCCGCGTTAGAAATGGAGCCTATGAGAGTCTTACTAAGTGAGGAGAACCTACCACCCTACTCAAATCAAGCTCCACAACACCCAGAACTGGAGGGAAGAGCGTTTGTTTTTCTGATGGTTCGTGAGCAATAACACCACAATAATCCATCTGGTATCTACACCAACACCTTTTACTACACTTAAGTTACAGTCTTGAAAATTTTGCTCGGTGAATTTGGCACACGCTGTTTTTTGTTCCGGTTTTCAAGGCCCCTTTAAGATTCTGAAGTTGGAGTTCAGCAGAAGCTGGAGTTCCAGCTTCTGAGGCTGTGTCCTCCTCCCCGGGGGGGTGGCAGCCCCTCTGGGTTGGCAGGACAGGCGGGTGTGGTGAGCACAGCTCCCACCGCTTGGGTCAACAGGCAGGGCTCCAATTGAAAAATAAGAACCTGGTGAAAAGGTACCACCTGAAGGTCATCAGTTGGTGAAAAAACATCTCTCTCTTGCCTTCCAACCCTAAAATGGTCACAGCTTGTACTTAAAGAGCAGTAAAGGTGTTTGGGCGTGTGATGGAATAAGGTGGTAAAAAGCAAAGCAGCCCCGCAGCAGTTGTTCACCCTTCCCCTCCAAAGCAAAAGGAGGTTCCTTCACCGACCCGCGCAGCGCCCGGTTTGAGAGCACGGACGCCAGGAGCCAGCACTGCCCCTTCCAGGCGAGCTCCCGTCTCCAGCCTCCTCTAACTAGACCAACATCGCTGCCCACTGAGACAGCTCCACGAGCATGCACACGAACACACACACGCACATGCACAACTCCACTCAGCGACTGGCCAGTGGCACCGTGTCTCTGAACCATCACAAACCAACTCCCCGCTCGCCCATCTCCCTGCGGGCGCAGGAAGACGCCCGGCAGCCACCACCTGTGCCGCCACCACCGCGCCTACAGAAAGCTGCCAAGCCCCTGGAAACCACGGCGAGGAACAGCCGCGCCAGCCCCGCACGCTCCCCAACAAGCGAACGCCGTCAGCTACGGCCGCGGGTACAGCACAGGCCGGGCTGCCGAGCACAGCACGGCCACACGCACCAGGCCCGCCCAGGCCACAACAGCCCCTTCCTCGCTCTCTCGCACTAGGAGCATCCAGAAGCTCAACCAACAGCTCTTCTTCCCTTAGGCACAGTTCCCCGAGTGTTCAGCTCGCTGCAGAGGGGTGTAGGATGGGTTGTAGTTTTGCCACACAACGAAAGGCCTCCTCAAACCCTGCTGCACACGGCAAGCATCGGGAACCGGTTACCAGTTAGTTTTTGGGAAGGAACGCAGCAGAAAGCTTTTCGTTCTGCAGCTCCCAAAAAAGGCCTGGGCGTCTTCTCCAAAGGTTACTGGGAGCCCGACCTTTGGGAAACCGAATGCAAAACATCTGGGACTGGATTGAGGATTCAGGAGGCAGCTGCTGTCACCTCACAGATCAGCAAATCATGAGAAGTGTTAAACCCCCCCTCAAATCTGGTAACAGCCAATTCATAAAGAAGCTAAGCTGCATTTCGATTTCACTTCTAAGTGAAATTAGGTGTCATCTTAAGAAGATGACAACTCTGCCATCCATGAGCCCAGCCATCACTAGGGGAGGAGAAATGGCGTTTGGGGGTCAGGAGGATGGAAGGAATTAATTGTTAGGGTGAAAAAAATGCTTTAATTCTTGCACTGAGTGACAAGGACTGGAGCTCATCTGCTGCTCCTGGGCTGGTTTTAAGGCATTCCTCTGCAAATCCACCGGTTCTAACTCGGTGTTAGTAGCAGGACACACTCTGCTAAAAATAGAATTTAAGCACTTGAAAATACAGCCATGTGCGGTACAGAGTTTGGAGCATTTGCTGCCTTTTCTGGTTTTCTTCACCTTCAGACCTACGGCCAAGTAGGTAAAGAAAAAACAGAAGGCAATGGAGGAGAGTCCAAGTTACAAGTTCTGGCCAGCGGTGATGTGCTCCTGCAGCCTCCTTTCCTCAGATTGAGTGGGGAGTAGGGGCCAGCTCAAGAACTTAACGTGTACCACCAGTACTATCCACACCCGTAACCGTACGTGCAACCAGCACCATCCAGCTGTGTCATGGAACTGCAATGGAGGGAGGAAAAGGAGGAGGAACAGTCAGGTCACCGCCACACGTTTCTAGAACAAGAAACCCAAAGCTGGCACCGACAGTCACAAGGGTTCCCTGCCTCTGCTGCCACAGGGTAATCTAAACGTCTGGTTATAGAGACACGGGGCGGTGCAGGAGCCAGCGCTGAGCAACGCCACCACACCCCCCTGCCCAGGAAGAGCTGCACTGTGCCTTGCAAACTGGGAGCAGTAGAATGAGGCAGCTCCTTCACATTTGTGCTGTGTGAGCGGGAGCCAAGCGTCGCTTCCCGGGCTGTGGAGCTGAGGCAGCAGCGGCTGGAGCCGGTGGCTGCTCCGCTCAGCGCCTCAGCGGGACACCCGCCGGTGCCAGCCGCAGCTTTCCCCCCAGTGCCAGCCACCGGAGCAAAGCCGCCCTCCTGCAGAGCTCCCNAAAAGGTACTGAGTTATGAAAGAAGATCGATATCCAGTGTCCTGCTAATAAAGTCATATTTTAATATAAAATATTCATACAGCATACTCTACACCTCATCCTCTCTGCTAGCTGAATACTGTTACTGACTATTCAAACAGAAAAACTTCAACCACTTTGCTCTTCAATGTTTTGGAGGGACAATACGGTTTCCAGCAGCTACTTCGATCACAGTAGTGGGGAGGGAAAGGAAAGAGGGAAAGACAGGGGGTAAATGTTCCAAAACTCTATATTAGGTTACGAAGTCGGCTGAAAGAGGGGAAGTTTTTCAGAATGTAAGGACTGATCCCACTCAGTGGAACACGAAACACCGCACTCATTAGTGTTTCCATTAGAAAGTTCTCCTTCCTACACTGCAAGTCACCCTTGTGCTCTCTTCCTGCCCAGTACGAAACCTTTTTTCCCCTCTAGAAACAAAACTTAAGTCATTGCTCCCCTCTGTTGTCTTCTGCTCGTTCGGTTAGAGTTAAATAATAATTAATGTTGCTATAAAGATGAGTTAAAAACCCCAAATGCAGCCTTGGAGCCCGCTCATCAGGGTGTCATGTTTCAGGAAGCTGATTAATGTCCGTCAGTTTTGTGTCGTTCAGGATTGCACGGATTCTCTCCAGGGAGTCTGCCTGCCGGATCCGCTCCAGCTGCACCTACAGAGAATCAACAGACACCGGTGAGATCATAAAAACAGAGACCCAGAACCTGCTGCATCTGCTTCAGCTGCACCTACAGAGAACCAACAGACACCGGTGAGATCATAAAAACAGAGACCCAGAACCTGCTGCATCTGCTTCAGCTGCACCTACAGAGAACCAACAGACACCGGTGAGATCATAAAAACAGAGACCCAGACCCAGAACCTGCCAGATCTGCTCCAGCTGCGCCTACAGAGAACCAACAGACTCGTAAAACCAGAGACCCAAACCCAGAACGGAACCAAGAGGCCATCCCTGGTACCTGTGCAAGCAGAGGAGATACCAAGTCATCGACTGAGAAACGCAAGGCATGAAGGAGGACAAGCCTAATTTAGAACGAAGAATGGGAGGGAGGAAGAGATAAGGCACTTGTGGTTCTACACTAAAAAGCCGCTACCTGGGGGGCTGGAGCAAGCCTTCAGCATCACTCTGTGACGGCCTAGGAACCAGCCACCGGCACCACACTGGCCAGGAGAACTGGAGGAGATACACACAGCAGGGTCTCTGCAGCCCAGCCTCACACAGGCCATCGAGCCTCTCAGGATCAAGCTAAAATGCCCTTGGAGGAACCGTCCTGTTCCCAAGCTCTCTCCTCTTACTTGCTTGTCTGATCACTTATTTCTTATACGCTGGCAAAGTGCCCAGCAAGAGCTGTGGTGAAATGAATGCAATGAGATCCATTTATTATTTTTTTAAAATTATTTGTACATTCAAACTTTCCCATTCTCTGCATTAGGATCTGGGCTTGCAGTTGTAAATTCCCAACTAGTGGTTAATCGATTTTTAGCCCTTCCTCTCCATGGCCGTAGCTGATTTGGCCAGTGGACACCTCACACCTCATCACTGCCAAGGTCAGAGAAGGCAATAACCCCCTGTGGCTATCAGGAGACCAAAATCCTCCCTCGATGGTAATCTCGAGTGTTACACGTGGCACAAAGCACTGTTTAAACAGAAAGCATCGAGTGCTGAGAAACTACAGTGTAACTAACTGCTGTGGGGGGAGAAAGAAAACACAGAACAGAGAAAGCAGAGCTCCAACACGTACAGAGCTCATTCCAAGGGGCTACTGAACTACCTGCAGGCTTTGGAAGAGCGCACCAGGCGTCTTCAAAGCGCTGCGAGTATCTGTGCTCCAAAACCTGCATAAACCAGTGCATGCTGTACTTCAAAGAAAGAGGATGACAAGTACGAAGCAACTTCACTAGCCAGGCCAATTCAATAGTCTCCTTTGTCCCACCTACTTCTCCAGAAACAGCCAGAACAAAAGAGGACAATTCCCTACTGCCCACCCAGCTAAACTCAGGCCTCGTGAACAATTTCCTGCCTTCCTGGTCTGCTTTTCCAAATACATCTGAACAATTGAGTCCAAAAACTTGTATTCTTATTTCTTCTGAATTTCCCTAAGTAGACTGGCCAGGAACCCAAAGGAGACACAGCTGAAACCCAGGATCTCCTTTGTGAGCAAGATTTCCAGTAAGCTAGAAGGCAACGGGGGTGTAAATTCTAACAGGAGAGACACTGAAGGGGAGACCAATCCCGGCTGGTTTCCTGAGAGGACAGTCAGTCACCTCACCAACACTAAAACTGCAGAGCCCTTCATGCTCTCTAGAGTTAACAGAGAGATCAGCCTGACAAACTGGCACCAGCCTCGACGAACACTCCTGCCAAAATTCCTTCCTTCAGCCACCTCTTGGTATCTCATCGCCAAGCACAGGTTCTGCTTTTGGAGGAAATACATGGATAGCAAGAGTGACAATAGCAAGGATTAGACTTTTAGACAGTATAATTGAGGAGCAGTAAATACAACATGAAGAACTGTCATATATTCATATCAAGCAGTACAGGGTTCTTACTTTGTCCTCCAATATTTGCACCCTAGTGGTTCGATATGAAAAGTAACATACTGGGAATACATCAGGAGATGGGCAATAAAATACTGGGGTCTAAAGGTGCCACCATTTACAGCTCTTTACAGTTCATTTTAATACAATAATTGTGTATCTTTGCTGCTGACAATTGGGTGGAATCAAGTAATCCCAGAAGGCTTTAATACTAATATTATACTAGGGGCACTTGATCAGTTTATTACACTAGTACCTTTAAAAATAGTTCATTACAGAATCACAGAATTATTGAGGCTGGAAAAGACCTCTGAGATCATCGAGTCCAGCCTATGACCTACCACCACCCCTCAGCTAAACCCTGCCACTAAGTGGGGCATCCAGTCTGGCCTTAAACACCTCCAGGGCCGGTGACTCCACCACCTCCCTGGGCAGCCCAGCCCAGGGTTTTATCCCCCTTTCTGTGAGGAAGAGCTTCCCAACATCCAACCTAAACCTCCCCTGGTGCAGCTTCAGGCTGTGCCCTCTCGTCCTGGCACAAATTGCCTGGGAGAAGAGCCCATCCCCCTCCTGTCTACACCTTCCCTTCAGGGAGTTGTAGAGACCGATAAGGTCCCCCCTGAGTCTCCTCCAGGCTGAACAGCCCCAGCTCCCTCAGCCTCTCCTCATAAGATTTTCCCTCCAGTCCCTTCCCCAGTCTAGTCACCTTCCTCTGGCCAGCACCTCAATGTCCTTCTTGAAGAGAGGGGCCCAGAACACCAACATAAGAAAATTTAGAACTGCCACTTCTCATTTTACACAGCTCTGGAGAAGTAATAAAAGCAGCACCTCACAAATTGGCTTCCCCTTACCTGAAGTGTCTGAGAAAGCTTTACAAAATCTCTCTGCACTTGCTCGCTGACGTCTAATTCAGTCTGCAGTCGCTGAGCTTTGTTCTTCTCTTCAAACACCAGCTGTTCAAGGTTTGCCTGAAGAGTAAAAGATCCTTTATGCTATGCATAAACTGAAAAAACCCACCCCAAAATACAGGAGAAGCTTGTGTTAACTGATTAAAGTGTGATACTAGAGCAACACAGCATGGGTCTCAGAGTCCAGGTAAGAAATCAAATCAATCACTGTTTCCACACCGCAGTTTTCCTAATTGTAAAATCAGGGGCTCACACCAATCAAACGAACATCCTCAGGAGTGTGGTTAAAGTGTGCAAAAGCCTTGTGTCTTTTAACGCATCCAAAGATCTCAAAATAAAGCAGATTTCTGAGCTTTAATGAAACTTGACCATAGATGAAGGGCAGTATGAAAAAGTAATTCTCTGGCTGTCTTGAGTTTTAGTAAAGAGAGTCTTTGGGAAGGGGAAAAAAAAACACACCACAGAACAACAAAAACCCCTGAGATAGATCAGAGTTAACTCATCTGACTGCCAAAGTAGGGCTCCTTCCTACACCACCACCAAGATGATATTTATTCCAAAGTCTCAAAGCATTCAAGCCAAGGCTCGTTTAGCAGGAAGATTTCCATGCAGAAATGTTACTGATGCCCAACTTCGGAAGATAATCCACCAGGTCACAAATCCAAGTACACAGCAATCGGGATGAGGATTTAAACTGCATCCAGTGGACAGCATTTCACTGCCAGGATCTTACCAACATTTAAGAGCTTCCTTTTTCATTTCTATGTAGTGACACATTCTCTGACTGGAGTCCGGTCATCATGAAAGACACAAACACTTCCCACCCAGCCATCATAGCTACCTTTGCTGCAGTCTCCTTCTTCAGCTGTTCTTCTAGAGTGTTTTTTGTTTCCTGCAGACTCTCCAGGTGCTGCAGGTTTTCCTGCGAAGAGCTTTCC
This sequence comes from Todus mexicanus, assembly GCA_013389965.1. Classification (NCBI taxonomy): domain Eukaryota; kingdom Metazoa; phylum Chordata; class Aves; order Coraciiformes; family Todidae; genus Todus; species Todus mexicanus. The sequence goes on from WEIS01059243.1 coordinate 18,039, forward strand.
AGCTATACAATAATAATTTAAAAAGTATTAACTAAACCTCTTAACATCTCAATTTCTCCCAGTCCCTCCACACACAAGCATAGCCTAAGTGTCTTTCCCAGGACTCAGAAATGCACCCAAATAATCTCTTCTAGAGAACACCTGAATAACAGCTCGCTCTCTCCATTTACTTGTTTTTGGAGCTGGAGAGAAAGGGCCAAATCTGACATTTAGTTTATTATTAGGTAGCCTAATATTAGTTAGGAATTAGTTAGCTTCTCAGTTCAGCTCTCTTTCCCTCCCAATACTGGGCATACTAAAAACATCATACCAAAAATATATCCGCACTGTGACTGATGCCTCAAAGGCAAGTGGGAAAATTCATTTTCTCTGATATGAAGAGGTTGATGTCAAAACGACCCAGTGCTGCTGACAGAACTAGCAGGGAAAAAGAATCCTTATTCTCCTTAAAAAACCAAACCCACTAAAGTTCCACAGTGAAAGGGCTCCTTACCTGTTCCTTTTCCACTTTTATTCTTTCCAGTTCAGCTTTTAAACTGGAAATGGAAGCTGAAAAACAAGAATATTGAAGCTTAAATGCAAGAAAAACCCAGGAAGCCGGACATTTCTGTTAGCATTTAAAGGAGAACTAAGCACGTGCTACATCAAAGGTACTGCAAAGAGGAACTGTTAATTGTACTTTTGTCTTCAGCTGCACAGCTTTAGTGTAGCTGCCATCAAAACCAGTCTGTATTCAAAATTCAGATAAGTCTCCTTTCACAAACTCAAGTCTTCACTTGTCTTCCTAATTTCTAATATTCCTATTTTGAGACTGTTTTACCCCCACTCACCTATTTCCTCTTTGCAATTCTCTATTTCCAGCTGTAGAGTTTCTTCTATATTTTCTTTCAAATATTGTTCAGCTTGAATCTGTTCTTTTAAGAATAAAATCTCCGCCTTAAGCTTCTCCTCCAGGTGATCTGCTGCTGTCCGCACACTAATGATGTCTTCACGATATTTTAAAATCAGCTCACGGAGCTCCTGAATTAGTGATTAGGAAAGATTTGTATTATCAACTTCAGATCACACAGCACAGGATTTATCAGCACACCAGCCAAAGAAAACGTCCTGGTACCGCGAGGCTTGTCCCACCAGGTTTTGCATCCAGCAAGGTGTAAAAACCAAACCACAGACCTTTTTCTTGGCCATAGTAAATGCACAATGTGTAAAGATTCATGACTCCAGGGATTTATGATCTTCTCCCCCTGCCCTTCACCCCTCACAATCTTTTAAGCTTGATGTGCTTGAACGTAACGAGTGGTCATGAAAAGGTTGGCAAGATTTATCATCATTCAAGGCTCAGGATTATTACTGGTCCTAACACCTGGACAGAAATTAAAGTGAATGACTTGGCTTAATTTATTGGATCAATATCTACACTGGAGCCACGGTGACTGAACACTCACGTACCCAGTGGCAAAATACAGCTTAAACCAGTTGTACAGGGATAAACCCACTAGCAGTTGTCAGGACACAGTTAACTCATTTTATTACTATCTACCTACACCCTGAAGCATGCTCATGGCACAGTGGGATATCACTGATGGCTTTGGGGTTAAAATCCAGATTATTGTTCATTGTGCTGAGTCATCTTCTTCATAAAGAAGATCCTTCCAGTGAGATCTAGTCACACGTGTTATTTGTGTCAATGATTTTAAAACGTTTTACCTCTGCTGCTTCTGGTAGGATGAACTCTTCAGCTTGCTGTAGCGACACGTGCAGGCTGTGTTTTCCTTGAAGACTTTCGTTATCTTTTTGGAGTCTCACCAACTCTTCTGAAACCTGCTCCCTTGATTGTGTCAGGACAGCCTCCAATGCAAAGAGAAGCATCAATTATCATTTGGGGTCACGCTCAGATCTCTTCACGCCCCATTTACTACCTCTGCTTTCAAAAGTCTGGTGAATTGCTACTCTTTGTTACAGAAGGGAAACAAAACGATTGTGTGGATCAACACAACCAGTTTGCCCTTGCCTGGCCCAGGCACCAGGAATAAAGGTAAGATCAATCTTAGCTGCACAAGCAGAGAGGAGGAAGCAAGTGCTAAGTACAGCATTGTTAACTCTTCCAGGTTTTTTTTCGTATTTATCCATTAGCCGGTTCATGGAGGGGGGGCCAGGGGGAAGTCACATGTGGTTTCAGGCACTGGCAGTGATGTTTATTAAAATCATCAAATAACTCAGCTGTAGGATCAGGTTATTCAGAAACCTCAGACATTCATCCCAGAATTGCAATGGTAGATGAAAACATCAAAACAGCTGATCCCTCAAAGAAAAAGGATGAAGAAAACATGGGTTTGCTTGCAACACAAAAGAAAAAAATCCAGTGAAGTTTTCCGAGAGGAATGTTTGCTTTGGTCTAGGGAAACAGGGACTTAATTCTTACGGAAGCTGTCCTTTGGTGGACAGCATGAAAAGCATATTCAGATCAATACATTTAAGCATCCCCTACATCTCCATCAGGCTCTCAAGCAGAACATCAGACAGAACATTTCTGCAAGCCATGTCCTGATACCCTTCAGACAATCCCAGATCCCAGAAATGCAATACTGAGATTCCTGAGAATGAATCATAGAATTGTTTTGGCTGGAAGAGACCTTCAAGATCAAGTCCAACCATTCCCCCAGCACTGCCAGGGCACCATGTCCTTCAGCACCACATCTCCGCAGCCTTGAAACCCCTCCAGGGATCATGGGGACTCCACCACTGCCCTGGGCAGCCTGGGCCAGAGTTTGACAATCCTTTCAGGAAAGGAATTTTTCCTAGTGTCTAATCTAAACTTCCCCTGGATCAACTTGAGGCCGTTTCCTCTTGTCCTCTCAATGCTTAGTCCCTGCATTGTTGTGCAAGGGAGTGAAAAAGAAGAAACTCGATTTTAATATAGAAGGGAATGAACAGCCCTAATGAAGTCAGACTTTGCCCTGCCCTAGAAAACGAGGTTCTATTTTATTNTCTGACTTTTGACATTTAGCCATAAGCAAAGAGATCTTAAAAAAAACACAGAGAAACCACATAGCAAAAGATATAAAGTATGAAATAGATCTTGAAGAAGAAATAACCACTGAAGTTCTGTTGGCTGTTATCATTACTAATAGATACTTTGAAATTTCAAACTAATCCACTAAGGTTCATTTTGTTAATTCTGGTCTCAGTAATGCAGCTCAGATCAGTAAGAAGAGATGCTGTGCTTCTATACCAGTAATATGTTTTATTTACCAAACTCTAAGCAACAAACAAACGGCTAATTCTAATCAAGCTTGACTGAATATAAGCAAGTTCAGAGACACTGAAGGAAAACTGCAGAGCTATTACTTAAGTTTTCAGCATCTTCTTTAAGGTAATTTTTTGTACCTTTCACTGAACGTACAGATCTTCAATAACTACATACTGAGTTATTTTACAACAACACATGCTTAACAGTAACATTGAGCATTTCTTAATTAAGAGCACCCTGGTAGAGCCAAAAGAACAAACGGATAAACATACTCCTGTCATCTAAGACAGACTTTGTCTCCTGACTTTTGTTTCCTTAGTAAGAAAAACATACCTGGGTGGGATGGAAGAGAGAAGGTCTTTCAGCTCAAGAAGTAAATCTTGTAAATAGCATTTATCTAATACCGTAATCTTTACTAAGCCAAAGATGATGACTTTATATTTTAAGGTGATGACTGCCACACATCTTACTTGGTTCCATTATTCCAGGAGAGTTCTGTAAATGTCTCAGACTGAGAAATCTCAGCGGGCTGTTATTTTAAAGAAGTCTAGTGCATATTTTGGACTGACTACTGTTCCCACCTGCTCAGCTACTCATTAACTGTGTGTATTCACCACAAGTCTGTTAACTGGGTGTCAAGTAAAGAGGAGAGCAAGTGTTATGAATAGGGCCATTCTTTTGATGACAAAGTCAGTGACCAACAGGGCTATGTTTGCATGTCTGGGTGATTTCACACACAGGTGACACAGGTCACACAGGTGACATCAAAACTCAAATGCTACTCAAACTCCAATTATCACCTCAGGAACGGATTTCAAGATTAGAGATGAGATTTGAGGGCCAAAACTGGATAACGTGATATTAAGAGACATTATCAGACTTCTCTAGAAACTGTGGCAGACTCAGGTGGAGCACAACTAACCCTAGAAGTGCTCATTTCTGTCGCAGGTAGCTCACCCATATCTAACAGAAGACAAGTTCTTCTCAGATACTTTTGAAGAACGTCTCACGATTCCTACCATCTCGATTGCAAAATGCTCCTACCTGATTAGAGGAGTCTTCAGCACTTTGTTTCATGTAATCCTCCAATTCCTGTTTATCTTTTGTTGTCCTTTCCAGCTGCTCATTGGCCTGCCTCAGCATCACCTGCAGCTTTTTCACCTGCGTTGTTACAACAACATAAATTCATTTGCCGTTCTTTTGGGGAGCCCTTATTTCCTGAACACTAACATAACCTACTGCATGACACCCCTCAGCTACAAGCCAAAATCCCACAGAACCCTACGCAAACCAGTAGCTCCCCAGTTGTTGTTCTGGAACACCCTGTGTCCCAGATTACACCTATAAGGAAACACGGAACGTCAAACTGCACTGGACCATCGCCATGGACTGACTTCAATCATTTATTTCAAAGCAGAATGTGACTCATGCCTCCTGTACCCATCTGAAACTGTTCTACAGCACATGGCAGGAAACAAACATCCTCCAATACTTTCTAGTCATTTTATGCTGCTGGGATGAGGTCCTCTAATTTTCCCTCCGCTGTTAACAGTTCTTGCAGTAACGAAGATAATAGAATTTAATGCATGACAAGCATTTTAGAACATAAATTATGAAAGGGACTGACTTCAGTATGAGCACAATGCTTTTTATAGACCAGGGCCTTTAATGCATGGTCTTATAGCACTGGATGAAGTGCGCCTCCAAGGTGAATACACGTGGTACTCATGACCACCTATCAACAAACAACAAATTGCTATGTCAATTCAATGTCAGAAGTTATTCAGATTTTAAGTACGCTGATGTTGTGCAATTAAAGCTAACGAATAAACCAGCAGATGGTTCACTGCATCCTTAGGAGTTCAAATAGCTGCAAAAAATCTTGCTAAAGCTAGAAGAGAAATCCCACCTGGTCTCTTGTCTCAGCCTCCTGAATCTGGATACCTTGCAACTGCTTCTCATAATTGGAGCACATATCACAGCGTCTACCCAGCTTGTTCCCTGCGTTCTGCACCTGGGGAACACAGAGTCATCACCTGCCACAGCGGCCAGACAATTCTGCAAGGAGTGCAGGACTGCTACATACTCTCACGTGTGTTGTGTGACCACAGAACATTACAGATAAAAGACAGTGGCAGAATCGCGTCATGGCAAAGATTAAGTTCCTCTAGAAGTAAAGGATAACGTAAATCAGCCGCAGGAGAGAAGCTTTTCCTGGCCTGAGACCCACTATTAGCACAAAAGTTCATCAAAAAAAAGCATAAACAGTTCATCAAGTCACTCAGCGTGGCCTTTGGAAATGGATTAATTACCTGTACAGAAACCGACATTGCAGAGAGAAGCTTTCCACAGGTCAGAGCATTTTTTCATGCAGTTATTTTGTATTACAAATCAAATTATAAACACAATACTACAGTGTTTGCTTGGGTTTCTTTGTTGCTCTGTTTCGGGGTCTTTTTTTTTGTTGCTCTGTATTGGAGTCTTGTTGTTGTTGTTGTTCTGTTTTGGGGTATTTTTTTTTTAATCAACACAAAGCAATTAAAAAGGAAGTCAGTTCATCAGGTCAAGACTTCCTTAAATATTTTTCCTCCTGTAAACTGAACTTTGACTACTTTTCAATAGTTCCAATTTTGTTCTATAACAGTCATCAAGCTTTATCTCCTTTTTAATACCCTCCCTCCAGTGTTGCTCTGGATCAGAGACTGAATAATCAGTTAAAAGTAAAATTGGGAAGGAATAAAGTAGAACACAGGCAGATTTAAATAAAAAAACAACCAACACAAAAAACTAAATGGGAGAGTTAAAAAAATAAAGTGTTGGGTTGTGCAGCAGGGAAACAAAGAATAAACCAGCTACCATTTTAAAATTTGTAATGGTTCTGGCCAAATGGAAGTTTTATCAAAGCTCCATCTGCAAGTCAGGTTTGAGTTGAAATCGTATTTGTGTCTCTGTGCACCACTGACACAGAGCAGCATTCAACCCCCACCCGTGCTCCTGCTTCCAGCAACATGTTGGAAGCAGCGTCTTTCTTTTCTGAATTTCAAGAGGGTTGGAGTAAAGCGTCACCAGAATGTCAACAGGGCAAGGAAATACTCGAGCAGGGGATTTAACTCAGTTCTGAGATCATGACACTGTCATTTATCCAGATATTACAAATTAGTAGCAACACACAAAAAAAGCAATTTTCCAATTATTTGGAGAGACCTCCTAAGAAAGGATTTGCAGGTAAGCTGGATTGCAACACGTTGAGGAAATAAAATATCACTAGTTCTTCATTTCATCTGTCCCTTGCCTGGCCTCTTGTCTTTCACTGCACTCTTACATTCCTTTTTTCGCCCCCTTCTTGCCTTTCTCTTCACCCATTATGGGTTCTTATGTCCTCCCCACCTTTTCTTCTCCCTCAATGTTGCTCTTTGACCTCTCTTCTTCCAACTCTTATTTCCAGCAAGAAACCAAATGCAAGTTTTCAACGGGCAGCATATAAAGCTAATGAAAACCTGACAGGCAGAACAGCCCGAAGCAGGATTTCCATGGTCACCCAAACTGAAAGTGGCACCGCGCTGAGGCTCATCTGCTGCTTGTCGCTCGCAGAAATTGGTTTCTGATGATGCAAGTCCCCAACAATTCTCCAAAGCTCCCTTTGTGGAAGCTCTGTGTGCTGTGCGTATCTTGGCTGCTCATTTCCAAATTGCGCTCCACGCACAATCCTCAGTAACAGTCCTTGGCACACAAGCCAGCACTGTTAGCTGTGCTCCTTTTGTTAAATCTTTGTGCTTTCCCAGCTACTCCCAGGTGCTTCCCATTTTGTCCTTTTCTTTGAGTTCTCCCACCTTTTTTCACCCTCTCATGTGTTTGCAAGACCAACAGGCCCTCCTCTAAGTGCAAAAATACCCTCCATTTAGCAACGCTGACTCTCCCACGAACAGAGTCAGCCAATACAGTTTACATCAGGTGTGCTCTACCTACAGAAGTATTCCAAAAGGGGAAAGTGAACACCTGCAGGTGACGCTGCCTATTTCAACACCTGACTTGGTGCAAAACCAAGCAGAAAGAGCTTTCCCTGAGCAGACAGCCCAGAGCGCGCAGGCAGCGGTTGCAGCAGATGCACACTGTGGGCACTCACCTCCTTCTGCAGCAGGTTCCACTCCGTCTCGCTAACCAAGCGGTAGCCACTCGGAGATACATAAGCGGTTTCTACCCCTTGTGTAACACTGGAAAGAAGCGAAGCAGTCTCTTCTTGCTCGGGTGTCATTGCTTTGATTGCTTTTTCCTGATCTTTGGTTAACATGAACCCACTTGGCATTTGCAGAGACCCAAGAGAAGCTGTATCAAAGTTCTCAGATGCTGAATCGGCTCCAACAAGTGGTCCAAAATCTGACTCATCCAGGTTCCCCGCAGATTTTGCTTTGTTGTTGTATCCTAAAGCTTTGGACTGTAACGATCCAGATGTCCCCAGACTGTCTGTTGACTGTGCTCTCCGTAGTCCATCTTTAAACATATCATTATCCGATTTATTGAAAGATTCGCCAGAAGAAAGAAGCAAATCTGCATCCAAGGAATGGACTGAGCCGTGGGTGCTATTGACTTGCACCTGGAATTGAGAAACAAGGAAGAAAAAATTATATACTACCCCATTCTAGAAGCACGGGACAAGGGGAATGCTGGACACTGATTATCACGCACAGTAGAGGTAAATTTCAGTTGCCTTTGGCAAGAACATCTGAACGCCAACTTTAAGATGGCAGAGAAAAGAACAGAGAAGTGACATGTACCAGCTAGAATTAAAAACCAAAATAAACAAACAACAACAAAAGTCTTCCGTTAAGAGCATGCTTTTGTAGGGATCTGTCTTCCTGCCAGAAAAGCAAGGACACAGTGACCTTACACCTTCCAATATTTGAAATTAGGTACTTCTTCCACTAAAGAGATACACTTGCAATATTCCTTCTAGAACTGTATGTCTCATTTGCCTATCTGGACACAGAGGTGCTAGTACAGAACACAGTAACTGAAATAGGAAGTTGTGTCCTTACTGCAGGATAAAGGGTAGAACTAGATGCAGCTCCATTTAGATGTTGTTATTCCGAACATCTTTCTGCATTCTGAACTGTTATAAATCACTGATAAGAATAAAGGGCAGACTAAATATATACTACTTTCCCCTCAAAAAGGTTAATAATCTGGCAAAATCCTGGCTCACTGCAAATTCTCAAGTCTCTTGAAGCTGACATAACCTTCTATAGCACAAAACTTTGTTTTTATTGATTTGTCCCTATTTCGATCTACAAAACCAGAATGGAACCTGTCAGATGATCAAATAAACAAGAAAAATGCAGTGGAAAGGGTTAAGTAACTGCCCCTTTTGATACTGTTTCCCAGTTCCAACCTGTGTGCTCACTGGACTTGATTCCTCACAAGTGAAAAGCTTAAGCAAATTTCGAACATGCTGTCAGCTTGTCCCCGTGTCTGACAATCTACACCCGAATGACATCCAGCAGCAGCACTTCTTCTGGCTGTCTGAATGGGTTTACTAATACAGCTCAAGCAGCTTCTGCAAAAACTTGGTGCTGAGCCCCAGCTACTGGCTTGGCTAAAAAATAAAGTTTATTTTTGGTCGCTAAACAGATGTGGCCAAAAAGTTCAACTCGTACAGTTGGACGTAGCTTTATAAACACAGACACACGCATCATTGTATTTTGCAGATGCTAAGCAACTGGCTAACTTCACAATCCGTGACCTCAGACTTGTCTAACCAGTCTAAGTTTAGCACAGAATTCACTAAGTAGGTTAGCAAAGTAGCTCCAGAACACTTGCTGAATAGTCGGATAGATTTGGTTTAATTCTGAACAGTTAGGTGTACTAGAATGTGGCTGTAAATCCCAAGAGAACTTAACATCCAGAATGTAAGCCATCAATTACAGTTTTTAACAGCACCCCTCAGGATTATCATCTTTCAATCTTTACTAGAATTGATATACTCAAGTGCAACTCCAAGGATTTTTTTCATTGCTTAATTAGAAAAGTAAGCTACAGAGAGTAAAGGGCACTAAGTTTGCATCTGTATTTGTAATTAACACCCTGAGGAATGCACGAGCGCTCGAAGTTGCTTTGAACTCTCCACTTGTTTTACCTCTTCAGTGGAGAGCTGAGTAAGGGTTTCCTCAGGGGCTAGAGAACAGGAAGCTTTCGTTTCATCATCAGAATCTTTTTGCTTCTGCTCCTTCCTCTTGCTAAGCCTCTGCTGATCATCTTCTTCCTAGAAATCAGTGGTTGATAGAGAACACACATAAATGGGATTTGATTTTGTTGTAGTAGTCATGACATCAGTTTTCACGATCTACCAAGATAGAAAGGCAGCACTGGAAAAGATTATTTTGGTTTAAAAGCCAGTATTTATCACATACGGATTCACTTGGTTAAACATGTAGCATTCACTTCACAAGGCACCCAAACCAACTTAAATGAGAACTTACTTTTCAAGTTCAGGGGACAATTCATCTTCTAGAATAATTTTATTACATCAAAATTCATATTATAGGGATTACCAACTGTCCCAATATCCTTAACCCAGTCATAGATGGGATTCTTCCTCCAAGATTAAGTTCTGGATCTTACTACCTTTTCATTTAACAACATTAAAGTTCCTATATACATCAAGATATTCACACAAATGGAGTTTCTGTTAGAACTGTTGGCTGTCTTTCAAACAGAATTTCTATTAAAACTGCCAGCCATCATATTTTGAAATATTAGCGCACTTAAATAACTTGTCTCCAAAATGTGAGTTCCATACCTGTTAACACCACATTAAATCTACAGTAAATGAAAAAGAAATAAAAAAGGGAAAGCAGCCAGTAACCTGATCCTTTTTTTTCAGTTCTTCAACTTGTCGGAGCTGCTCCGAGGTCAGAACAATTTCCATACGTTGCATGTCCCTCATCAGCAAACGCTGAGACTCCAAGAACTGGTCGTTGGCTTTTTGCCACGTGTGTTTCAACTGGTTGTGCTGTTGTCGCTCTTGCTCTAAGAGATGGCAGACTGTTCCAAAATAGAAAGAGTCCTTCTGAAGCAGCATTTTTTTTTAATCTTTTTTCCAAAGAGAAGCATTTTCATGAACAAAAGTAATTATTGTTCTACTCAAGAACAGCCAGGCTTTGTTCAATGGCTATTTAGGATGAAATAAGACATTTTCTTAATTCTCAAACTTGGCTTGTGATTAGGGCTGTATTACTGACAGTTTCAAGATTTCCTAATTAGAAGACTAATGCCTTAACTTCATTCATGAATTCTAATAGTTGGCTGGGGTTTTTTTACGCTGGTTTCAAAGGACTGCCTTCGACATCCCTACTTATTCCAGCAGGAGGTTCGTTTCTCATTCCTCTACAGCAATTTTGCGCCGTACTGGCGGCTGTGTACATTTATTTAGACATCCATTCCAGCACTGGGCATTCCCCAAAGTGACGTACCTCAGGGAGACATTATCAAATGATGCTCAGGATTGTATACAAATAAAAGACACCAGTAAAATCACATTAATAAGATGGAAGTTTGCAATACCAGAAGATCTTAGCAGAAATTCAATAGCATCCCTTGAGAGAACGAACAGCTCTGTTGTTTTTCTCCGTCATAAAAGAATTCCACGCTCAATTAGGCTGTAAACATTTTTAAGGCTTTCACGTTTACAAGTACTGCTTCCTCCCCTCCCCAGTTTCTTTACATCCAATTCAAATAAGAAATCAGAAAAGAATTAACAGCTATGTTTGTACATCCTTAGTGGACAGGAGTCAAAAGGATTATTATTAACTAGGTACCTTCATGCAGTTCTTTCCGCAACTTCTCTGCATCTTCTTGCAGGACTGACTTTTGTGTGTTGAGAACAGCCACGTACATCTCCAAGTCTGTCCTACACGACTTTTCAGCTTCCAAATAATGGTTCAGTTCTTTAACCTGAATAAAAAGAAGGAAATATGCCATCTCAGTGGGGGAACACGCCCGGGCATTTCCTTTCTGTTAGAAGTTACAGTGTCACCCATTCAGGTAACGTACACAAGTTTATGTCTAGAAACTACGAATATCCAGCTGGTGGTGTGCAAGTAGCACTTGTATTTATTTCTGAATAAATTACTCACTAAAATTCTGTTAAGTCAAATGTATCAGTATATCACATTTGTAACAGCTGAATCTCAACGGCAGCAACACTTCACCATCACAGAGATGGTGAAGAGGCAAATGTCTAAGAAGAGCAAACAATGAAGCAATCCTTTAACCAGCGCTGATAAGCTCACAGCTAAGTAGGATGTGGAGACGGTTCAATGTAGAGTAGTAAGAGCAGTGGGAAAACATGACTATGAGGCAAGGTTGAATTAAACCAGGGATGTTAAGCTAAAGAAGAGAAAAAACTTCAGGACAGACAAGAAAACCACAACATTTAAGCCTATGAAAGACTGCAGTAAAAAGAAAGGAAAATCTGTCAGTGAAAAGCAATCGCATCGAGACAACTGAAGAAACACATTAGGATTTTTTCTTCCTTTTTGTTTTTTTAAATAGCAGAGCCAACAAAGTCCTGCAGAAATCACAGAATCTCCAGTGAGAACCTTTCAAAATGGAGTTACATAAATATCTGTCAAACATGATGTTTGTAGAAACGTTTCTCATGGTGGAGCGAGGAACGGACTGAAAGGTTTCTTTATAGCACTATTCAGTTTTATGCTTTGCTGAGTCAGCAATCACAGGACTTCTTTATTTGATAAGAAACAAAAGCCTTCAGGCAATTCCTAACTGGCTCCACAGAGTTGCTGTATGAGAGGCCCAGACACTATCTCAGGGTTGAAGATAGCCCTTCAGCTTTAACTTGCCTTTGATGGTGGGAACAGCTTCCCCTGCCCTAGGACACCAGGGCTGCTATCTGCTTTTTAGCCTTTGAAATGAGGAATCTGACTATATATGAGAACAGACCTTGGGAACGAGGCCTGAGGGGCGAAGAGAGAGAGAAAAAGAAATACACTGTTTCCATAGTCCAGCTGAACACCTGAGACTGGAAATCAAAGCAGCTCAAGCAGATCTGAGGGACTTCATCATAACCAACAGAAAATCCCAGTATGATGCTCATTCTGCACATGAGTCCTCAATACCTGTCTAGTAATAGAAATCACGTCGATAATAGCTTTCATTTTTGTCACGTTGCAGATTAAAGTACTTTAAGAATTTCCTAAGTTTGTGCTTAAATATCTCCTTGCTAGATACAAAATAACAATTCTTTTCCAGACTACCTACAACTTCAAACAGAAGGAATAATGAAGCAGAATTGATCACGGATCAGAATTAAGGGCTCAAGTTATTTTATTTGGTAAGAATCACCATCTAAAGTGAGACTTCTTTAAAAACAACCCTCCAATAAACTAGAAACATGGATAAAGTGATTATCCTCTTTTTTCAAAAGGGACAAGAGAGATTCAAGAGATTATTTTCAAGAGATTTCAAAAGATATTGTATTTTTTCATAATGACATGCTCAGATTTTAGACTGATAGAGACTCCAACATAATTCCCAGTCCTGAAACATTACCAGTTTTACTCAGGCCTTGCCTGTAAGGAAAGAGGGAGATAAGGTGACCTATGATTTTTATAACCGAATTCAGCAGAAGAGGTCTAAGAAAAGTTCTAGACTACTCTTAAGAAAAGATCAAAAAGGAGAAAAAGAAAAAAAGAGGCATTTTGAGAGCAAACAAGCAGGAAGAGAAAGTTCACATGTCCTTATCTCCCCAAGATTCAGCCTGGCAATGAAAAGGCAGGATTATTTGCATCATAAGAAAAAGCAGAACTACCTGGAGAACTGTTATTCCTAAGAACATCTGAATCTCAAAAATGCAGCCTCTAAAGAGCCTATGAAGAAGGAAAACACTCAAGTATGGATTCTCAACCTAGTATAATTTTTTAGACTGGTAAATGAATGACACGGTTCTCCCAAATCTCAGACAAACCTCCATGCTGACATAAAAGGGAAAAAAAGAAAAACAAAGAAAAAGGAGGAAGAATTCCAACAAGCGATGAGCATCTATTTAAATGAGAATGCAAGTGACTCAGAAGACGAGGATATTTATTAGTATGTCTTAAGAACACCCGCAGGGTTAAAGTCATTTTGCAAACTCAGCCTATTTGACTTTCAAGATATTTGTTAAAAAAGACATTTCCATTTCTGCATAAAGCTGTACATTAAATGCAACTACCTTTGAGTGACGGAGGTACTATTTACCCGTCACAGCTGATAAAGAAAGTTCAGTAGGGGTTCTGACATAGCTAAAGAAGACAGGAACAGCAGATAAACCCACGTATCGCTCCAGACTGGGGGGTGAGTGGCTGGAGAGCGGCCCGGCAGAGAGGGACCTGGCAGTGCTGGTTGGCAGCGGCTGAACAGGAGCCAGCTGTGCNAATCACATACACTGATTCCTGGGCAGCAATGACAAGTAGCCCTTTCTATGAGTCTGAGGTTTGCTTATGTTTTAAGATACACAAATTCTGGTGAATTGCCTCAGTTTTATGCCCAGGATTAGAAAATGAAATACAGTAGATGCTGGATGCATAGAAGTACACACAAATAATTGCGCCAGATGCAAATCTCTCTGTCTACAAGCATGACACCGATGTGAAGGCCAGGCTGCTGGAGAGGTGTAAAGCAGCTATTTTTCTAGAGCTTTTCCTGTTTTGTTACTAGTAGACCTGAAGCCATGCAATTTCAGCTAAGCACAGATGACACACGTGACGCAACCCTCAAAACAGAAAGATGGGAAAACATATTTAGGCCAAACAGGTTATTTGAGCTACAGAGAAGAGATGTATTGCGCATGAAGAGCTTCACAACACAGCTTTTCCTCTCTTACAAAATTTGACTGATCTGCATCAAACTAGCATGATGCGAGAGATAAATTAGGATCCAACTAGAGCTCCACCTCACCTTTGATGCTTCTAACTCTTTTATTTTTTCCTCCGCTCCCGTCAATTTCTCCTTCAGCGCCGCAATCTCTTTCTCCATGGGCATCACAACCGAGCGCAGCTTCTCAGCGTCTTCCTGGGCCTGAAGTTAAAGCAATAAATTATGAATAACACACATCAGCATCGTTTTCACCGCAATAGTTGCCATTATTGAAGACCTTTGGAGAAAATCTCTACGGCAACAAAACCAGCTGGCTAAACTTCCACTCCCAATTCTCATCGCCATTTATTTAGTTCAGCAGTCAGCTCTGCGACTACAGGCGCCTATTACTCCATACACAAAAGGCAGCAATATTTTAAATTAATGTATGGATCAGGCCGTGAATATCTGTTTTAAAAGAGAATGTTAGTAAATTTATCACTTCTGATACTTGGGAGAAAAATCTACGGATCGGGCATTTCAAAATACATAACACTTCTCTTTTATTAAAGGCCCCGCAATTTACTGGCACAAAGCACACACAAAAAAGTGTAACACAAGAACTACATGGTGAGTTACTGGCCATTCATTTACTTAGGAAGTTAAATGCAAAAGGATCTGCGCAGGAATACATAGTGTAGCTTTGTCAAGTTTTGGAACAGCATTTTTCAGCTTTAAATCACTACTGATGTGACATCAATTTTTGGTGTTATCGTACTAAATATTTCAAAACTATATGCAGGTAATTTACCAAAAATGCTGATTTTTTCAAGAGTAGTTCTGAAGAGATCAAAGCAGGGCAAAAGAATGAGAAGACTGATATGAGGAAAAGAAAAAAAAAAGAAAAAAGAGAAAGAGCCAGTGAGAAATAGCAAGAATTAAAATGAGAAATCATGTTCAGTGTTCGAATTCAGACTTGCAGCTCAAAAGGGTGGTCACGACATCCCCATTTCTTAAATGCTCTGGCTTTCCTTAATGCACGCACGAAAAACTTCCCAAGTTAAAGTCACAGCTCCCATGGGCTCCACAGCAGCAAGCAGAACACTCAAATATTCACCAAAGTCTTAGCGGCTTGAAGAATTTTAGCAACCTAATTTGGGTCAGTTTTATGTATGAAGGCTCAGAGAGCCCAGTAGTTGTTCTCTATCTTCTGCTGGAAGAACTCAGCAGGCGAGGGAAGGCAGAGAACCGTGTCCCAACGCTGAAGTTTCAACAGACAACACTTCTCTGACCCTGATGAGCAACAGCAGCTACTAAAAGATAACATTTGTGTCTTGTTTTAAACCTAGACAGAAGGCAGGTCTTCGAGGTTACTCGTTCAACTTTCAGTTTCAGGTACGCTTACTGACAACTGTATTATGAGCAAGATTTTCAGGAAAAAAAATGAGACAATATGTTGAACAATTCAAGTTTTCTAAACATAAAATTAATAGACAAAATATTATTGCAATACCCGTCAATCACACAAGTGCTACCAGGTCCTTAGGCTTTAAACAGCTTTAAAGAAAACTCTGGAGACAAAAGCAAACTAAATTTTGTCATGTTTCCTTCACTTCTGCTACGTTTTGTGGTTTGCTTGCCCAAGGAGTACAAATAATACTCCGTGAGGAAGACGAGAGACGTCACATGAGGCAGTGAATTCAATACCAAGGCCATGTGACGGTGTCACACATACACACAGACTCTGTCGCTTGCAGCCAGCAAATCTTCAGTTGTGTTTTTCAAACAGAAGGGAGCAGGAGTTTAACTGCAAAGATTGCTTTGCATTTCATTTCTTGTCTTCGTTCTACTTATTCACGTGACCTACAGGCAGCTCATCTAGACTAAAGACAGCCCAACATTTTTAGGACTGTTGAATAAGCTCTTTGCTAATTATTCATGAAAAGCGTAGGAATGTTTCATTACCAGTGTGATTTCACCAGGCGCACCACTAAATATAGAGGAACCATCCAGTTCAGAGAAATGGTCAGAAACTTCTCTGAAAGCAAACTCGGACGGCTGAGCAGCAACCAACAAGAGAGACCAAACTGCATCAAATTCCATGGGACAGAAAAATTAGTGCTTGGTAAACAGAGCTGAAGTTTGACACCGTGGTTGCAACATATTGCAAATGTTTCCTTTAAAAATAAAAAAGAGGGGGGGCGAGGCTGGGGGGTGAGGATCTATATCAGGATCTTCTCACAAGTCAATAATGGTAGTACAAGAGGGAATGGCCTGAAGCTCCACCGGGGGAGGTTTAGGCTGGACATTAGAAAAAACTTTTTCTCTGCAGGAGTTGCCCAGCATTGGCACAGGCTGCCCAGGGAGGGGATTGAGTCGCCATCCCTTGGAGTGTTTAAAAGTCATATAGATGAAGTGCTCAGGGATATGTCTTAGTGATGATAAAGATTAGAGTTAAAGGCTGGACTGGAGGATCTTAGAGGTCTTCTCCAACCTATGGGATTCTGTGATTAAAGGTCAGTGACGTACTGAGCTAAACACTCAGCATAGCCTACATCTGCTAACAAAATGGGTGCTGAGCACTGGGTCTGCTTTTTTAAGGTTAAGTATAATTATTCAGACTCCCAAATTGAGGTTCAAGTTCCCAAACTTTCAAGAAATAAGAATATCTACCCTGTCAAAAAATTCTATATAAAGAGACTGTCACTGAATGCGAGAAGTGCCAGAGTATCACGTTTCCTGGGTTAAAAGGTGTTACACAGACTTCCAGAGTTGTGATCCTTAAAACGTTTATCTCCTTCTAACTTGACTGTGGAAGACCAAGGTTTTACACGTTATCAGTTGTATTTACTCATCATCTAATCAAAACCAAAGCACCCAGAACACTTCTGCCCCAGCAAATCATGCTTCCCCAGCACAGCAGGATGAAGAATATGTTGCAAGGGACCTGCAGACCACAGCATGAGGATGACTCCAAAGAGAGAACGTGCTAAATGTGAGGCGAAATCACCCCAGGAACCACGGCACTGGCAGCCTGACCACTGGCTACAACAACCCTGAGTGCCTTTCACCATTACTCCAATCAACACTTACAGCAGAACAAAAACCTGGCTGGGGAAATCTCAGGCAATACTATACTTGGGTTTGTTCCTTAAAAAGAGACGAGCAGAAAACACAGAAACATTTTAAGATTTTAAAATAGGAGTAAAGCACTTGAAGTTCCTCTAAATCTATTGCACTGTTCTGTATCATCACCAACGAAAGCAGCTCACTGTGTATCAGATTTTATGGCCAACTCTGTCACAGAAATCAGATAACTCTCCCCATCCAACTTCCCCTCTTCTGACCAAGCAGCACACTCCGTAACAGGAGCCTTGTTCCTTCTCTCTCACCCTCTACGCAGAATACCTGTTCTGCAGACTTCTGCTGCTCGGAGTTTGACACAACTGTGCTAAGAAGAATGTTTATATTCATCACAGCTCCCGGTGCAAACCAGATCCTTTCCTGAATGGAAAATGAGGTCTGAATAACAAAGGACTAGTCAAATTTTGCCAATGGGCAAGACTCATCCCCACCAAGTCTTTGCCCAGAGGGAGCCCAGTCATTTCCAGCAGAGAACTTGCAGTGAAGTACTGACTGCCATGGCTAGATTGCTTTTGGCATCTGCCATAACTAAAACCCCCAAACCTACCTGGTATTACACCAGGAAAACAGATAAATCATCAACACGTTTTCTGAAGGATGAATCATTAGATGCAAGCTTCTCATTAGAACAAGGTATTTACCTTTTTTCAGTCGGGAAGAGAGATTTATAGAACACACATGATGTTTCCAGCCCAGGTTTCTTAGAAATGGTTGCTTTCCAATAAAACTAACAGAATACACAAGTTTTCTACAGAGATCTGGCAACTATGACTTGAAATATATATATACATAAAAGCAAACCAGCTGCTTCCAGACAAGTCTGTGTGCTCCACCAGACATGCTCTTTCTGACAAGAGGATGCTCAAGATTGCCAAACACCAGGTTTGTGTGTTTATACTTGGATACCCCTGGCAGAGGAGTCACAATCTAGTAAATATAGCTCAAAATAACATCAAAACCTTACCCACTTGCTCTAAGTGCTATCCCAAATATAAATACAGGCTGGGTGGATAATTGTTCGAGACGAGTCTTGAGGAGAAGGACTTGGGGGTGCTGGTTGATGAAAAATTCAACATGAGATGGCAACATTTACTTGCAGCCCAGAAGGCCGATCACATCTTGGGCTGCATCAAAAGAAATGTGGCCAGCAGGCTGAGGGAGGTGATCCTCTGCTCTCGTGAGACCCCACCTTGAGTACTGTGTGCAGTTCTGGGGCCTCCAACACAGTAAGGACATTGAACTGTTGGAACGGATCCAGAGCAGATCATGAAGATGATCACAGGGTTGGAGCACCTCACCTATGGGACTCTTCAGGCTAGAGAAGAGAAGGCTCCAGGGAGACCTTACAGCAGCGTTCCAGTACCTCAAAGGGGCCTACAGGAAAGCTGGGGAGGGGCTGTTGGCAAGAGTTTGTAGTGACAGGATGAAGGGAAACGGTTTTAAGCTGGAAGAGGGGAGATTTAGAATAGATGTCAGGAGGGAATTCTTCACAGTAAGGCTGGTGAGACCCTAGCCCAGGTTGCCCAGGGAAGCTGTNGGGACCTACAGGAAAGCTGGGGAGGGGCTGTTGGCAAGTGCTTGTAGTGACAGGATGAAGGGAAACAGCTTTAAGCTGGAAGAGGGGAGATTTAAACTAGATGTCAGGAGGGAATTCTTCACAGTAAGGCTGGTGAGACCCTAGCCCAGGTTGCCCAGGGAAGCTGTGGATACTCCATCCCTGGAAGTGTTCAAGGTCAAGATGGACGGGGCCTTGAGCAACCTGGGCTAGTGGGAGGTGTCCCTGCCTATGGCAGGGGTCTGGAACTAGGTGATCCCTTGGTCTCTTCCAAGCCAAACCTTTCTGTGATTCTATGAAATAACATGCACACTGGAAGTTGGATAGCATGTATACCAACAAAACTGTACACTCAACCGAATCAGTAAACTTGAAATTCAAAAAACTATTTACAGCATTCAGAGCAACATTTTTTATCTACCCTTCATCTCTTTCTGGGGAAAAAGTATGTTGAGAACAAACATAGTCATTAGAAATTCTGGGGATGCAGTATCACATTTCATGGATTTCTTCTGCAGTTTAAAATGAATTTTATAGCCAAATTGAACACAACTGAACGGAGATATTATCCAGCCAAAAGAGTCAGGAGGGTTGGCGTCCTGGACTGAAACACAAGGCTTGCAATCCTGCCTCTGCTCCACCCATTCTCAGCTCACCTCTCATCGAGGATGCCAGACAATACTGTGGGTTTCTGTTAGTTTTAAGAAATGTGATATATTATATCCTGGTACAGCATCTACTTACAACCCAGAGAGCAAAGTACTTTTTTTTTTTAATCCTTTTTTACTCCTTTGAGATGTTTGGAGATTCTTCAGAACTGGCTGGAAGATGAAGGTATTTTTGAAAAACTCTTTCCAAGTTTATGCCTTCAAATAAAGAAATCCATCCTTAAAATGGAGCATATAAAGACAGAGGATAAATACACCATTGTTGGCATTTTGCATGAGGAATTGATCACGACTCTTCAAATAGCACATCCCAAGTGATCAAGAAAATTCCTCCTTTCACACTGATTGCTGAAGCATGAATATTCATCATTTTGCTAGTCAAACACAGCTTTTTATGGGCTTGGGATTTGATCATTTGATTTGAGGTAAAATTGAATGTCCTTTTCCTAATTTTCATCTAATTCTTCATCTCGTTTAGAAAAAACTCAGAGGTTTAATGACAAAGAAGATTAAAAAACCCATGCAAAGCAGTTTAAGCAATTATTTCAAGCTGCACTCTGAAGACCAGATTTCCCCCTCCCCCTTCTATTACATAAAGTACGTTTCTCCACTTCACGGGCCTATAAAGCTTTCCAAGCTCATATTAATCAGATGTTAATAAACCGATCACCTTTCCTTTAGGATTGCAAGGGCTATTTATTCCCCTTTTAAAGGAGTCTAGTTGAAAATGCTATTTATCTGCTATCCCAAACTTCTAAACGTTAATGGGCACATAGGAAAGCCTCCGAGCTTAGGTGAGCTGCGCTGTCAGCTGAGGAACCTGCAACTCCAGCTGTTATACAGAATCATAGAATCACAGANCAGTACATTCAGATTTTTAAAAAATGCTGAGCTTTTAGTTGCTGGAAACAGTCTCTCAGCCAAGAGAGACTGTTTGCTGAAAATTCTTATTTGTAGTTTGCTGGCAATGCACTGCCAGGTCTTTTACACTATGAACCCTGCATCTTCCGAGTTGTTTCTGCAAGACTCACCACACTGATCCTGTTCTGAACCTTCCCTCCAGCTTCAACGAAAGTCTCTTTTCCTCTTAATAGGGATAAAACCTTCCCTTAAAAACATGTTTTGCCTTAAAATTCCAGTGGCAGTAGTTCTGTAGTCAGGACATTGGGAAAGAGGCTTTTCTCTGACTCCTACCTTTATAGATCAGGACTCCACGAAGAGCAGTGCCACTGAATACCAAACAGCAATTACGCAACTGCCACTGGCAATATTCAAGACTCTCCTTATAAGTCCCAGAAAAAGAATTCCATTTTGCAACACCGATTGCTTGTTACAACATAGGAGAGACAGGTAAAATACTTATTACGTGGAATGTTTGTGGTATTCGATACTGCATTTCTTCTGCTGACAGCCAGCAGCAACAAGGACGTTGAAACACGAAACAGTGATGTGGCAGATTATCAGATGGTAATCACAGAATGTTAGGGGTTGGAACGGACCTCAAAAGATCACCTAGTCCAACTCCCCTGCCAGAGCAGGAATCTACTCCTTTATTGAATATAGGATCATTTGCTACATGAAAATTGTCTTAGAATACCCTGAAGAAAACTGTAAGGCTGCTGACAAGACAAATTCACTTAAACGCAAGTTCTTACAAATATGATAAACAAAGATTCCAAAACATTGATCTGTTATGACAGGTTCAATTTTCTTCCTGTCTAAAAAAGAAATACACCAAATCTTCACACTCAACAAAAAACTTCAAACTCAACACAAGGCATCTAATTCTAGAGTCACAGATCTTTGAACAGCAACAACAACAACAAAATATTTCCAAACTCCAGGGCAATTATCTATCAAGATCTGTTGTTTTGTGACAGCAAGGTTTTGTATTTCTTAGAAAGCCCATAGCACCACGTTGCACAAATGTGGCTTCCCTTAAAGAAAGACAAAAGACGTTGCAGATATAGTGTTCATTAAAAACCTCAAAAGAAGTTTAGAAGAGAAAAAGGAATAAAGGGGCAGAAGTGTGAAGGAAATGTTATAATGCTGCAGTCCACCCACCAAAGTCTAAATGGGGCTTTATATGAGTTCATTTAACATTATGACAAGAGACTTTACCAGGCCTCCTGCTTTCACAAGCCGGGGTCAAACCTTAGCGCATTCTCAGGTGCAATCCTCTCACTGAATCCACATAACCAGGTACAATACCTTTATGGATTCAAATCAGGATTAGGTCACGATGACTCCCATGAACAAAGAGACAAAAGTTGGCAGAACGAGGCTTTGTGTACTTGGGAGGAATTCTAGCAGGATGTAGAGATGAGCTCATGCATAACAACACAGCTTGAAACAGAAACTGAAGAACCAGATTTCAACGTACCTTTTTCATCTCATTTTCTAGGTTTTCTTCCTCTTGACCTTCAGACAGTCGCCTTCTTAACTCTGCTATTTCCCGTTCCACGTTTTCTCGATATTGATTCCACTGAGCTCGCTCTTGCTCCATCCTGTGATGATACTGGAGCTCATAGTCACGAACGGTCTCTATAAAACAGCATTTCCAAAACTTATTTTCAATGTAAGTTAAAAACCAGAGCTTTACGAACTCAAACTCCAACCAGAAATGATTTACTGTAATTGGCAGGACAATAATAAACTCTCCTTTCCTCTCTCTTCCCTTTGACTCTTGCCTCAAACCCCAACTACATAAGCAAAAGTTCCAAAGGAACCGCATCTCAATTTGTACCATCACTAGTGCACAGACAAACCGGCCCCCAAAACTGTGTAACTCTTCATTTCAAAATAATGTCCATGGATGTCTACTATCCTATTTAGCAGCACATTTTGTACCTCCATGCACATCATCTGAACAAACTACCAACCCCCTACTTATTTACTCCAAAATGCAAAGGAACTAGAACTTCTCTTGAGAGCTTTCCTTTCCCTATTGTGAATATCCCCCCTCCAGGTAAGGAGCTGTCTTTGTTTAAGCACGGACAGCAGCTGGAACTACTAAGCCTCGATCTGGATTCATGTATCTATGTAGATCATAAACAAACAGAAATTTGTGTACTCAATGCACATGAAGATTTATTTTCTCTGGGGGAAAAGGATAATCAGGTGACGGAAAAACTGCCTAAGGCCTGTTGGTTGTAGGCTCACTATATTGTGATCCTGTTTGTGAGCGTTTCAGAAGCCAGCCAGTTATGGTAATAGTTTACATCCTGCAATTTGTTCCTAGTGTATAGTTGGTCTCAGAAGTGTCAACAGCTGTGCAACATGCAAATGTAACAGAGAATGGCTCAGAACCATCAAGGAACAAGAAAAAAGACTCATGACTGATACAGAGCGGCTTGTTCAGTCACTAGCCTGGGGAAAAGGCCATGTGATAGTACCGGGGGGACACGCAACTGTCTGACAGCAGAACTGTGTTCACACAGGAGAGAAGAGAATCACCCCATCAGCCAAAAGCTGTTCTCAGACTTGTCAAATTACATGCATTATATCTATCTTCATGGAAGGATGAAGCATCACATTCATAGTCCCTTAAAAGCGCTTTACACACATGTGGGAGTTCTCATTGCCATGATTCCTTCTAAATTCAATCCTCATAATCTAACAGGAGAGAACCACCACACTCATGTTCACACACTTAGGAACGTCACTCCTGTAGCCCCATTTTGCTGAGCCACGAGAAGCAGCAATCCATAATCCGTGCAGGAGCAGGCATGAATCACTGAATGCACACTAAAGAGGTGTCTGATCTCAGCAGCAGCAGCTTGTCTGCTTGTTACCTTTCATAATAGCTTGTAGTGAAGCTACTTCTTCTTGCCACTGTCGCTTCACCTCATCGATAGCTTCCTGCTTTGTATTCTCAGATACTGTAGCTATAGCTTTGATGTTCTCCATTTCAGCATGAGCTTCCATCAGCTGGGTCCGCAACTGGCCCAGGTCGTCTTGGGCTGCTTGCAGCACGGCATTTTGTCGTTTGAGATCCTCTGAAAAGAAGTATTAGTTACATTTAGCTTGATTAATAAAGTCAATCTGAAGAGTGTGTATATTTACTACGTCAAAGAACAGTTCTCTAGCAAGGGAGGTGAAGGAAACACTGATGTTAAAGCATCTACCTCAACTGAACAAACATCAGCAGGTATCTTTAGGGAATATTATTTCTTTTATTGCCTTTGCCTTCCATTTAAAAAGTACCTTCTCATGAAAGCAGCCACAAGGCAGACAAGGTAGATAGAACCTACAAATCAATATACCTAACGAAAATGAACTGCGCTTTTAATTAGTTCCTTATTACTTAACTCATTCTGGCAATGAATTTGAAAAAGGTAAGAACAACAGACAGGAAGACAGTCCTTCCCTCATTTTTGACACCAACTTGATCCTGAATTTGGATAGCACACTTGGTATTTCTTGACCAGAAACAGTCTGTGACCACCATGTGGACCCACATAAGAAAACCATGCAGCCTAAGTTGCCCTTTGCTGTGGCTTTGCTAAACCTGAGCTTCTACTAAAAAAACCAACGGACATATCCAATGGAACATCCACTACTTCTTTAACTGTCGCACCTCTAAACAGAAATTAAACTAATTTCATATTATCCTCCTAAGTTTTGATGATTCTGAAGCAAAAAGCTCTGGAAAACATGTATTATACAATTAATTCCGAAAGCAATAGCACAAAATTCTGGTTTATACCCACCCAGCCTATTTCAGTGGCACTTTCAGCAGAAACATCTGGCCAGTGCACATCACACCCCGAGCTATCTCTGTGTGCTTCCCTCAATACCAAAAAGCTTCATCAATCCTGGTACCTGACATCTCGCCACCCCTTGAGATAGAATAAGGAACCCAGAGCTCATAGGGTACTCAAAAGGGTAATCCTCATGTAAAAAACCCCACCAAAAAACCCAAATCAATACCCTGTAGCATTTATATCACTTAGTTTTCAAACACCAGTATTAAAGGATGAGTTGGGACAGTCCCAATGTACTAATGTACACTTAGGTAAGGGTCTTTGAGAATGAAGGAAAAAGGTTTTGGAGGAAAAGTAATTGCTTTTATGTTCTCCTCTGATGTCCCCTCACTTTAATACATGTGAAAGTTGGTAATTTTTTTTCCCTCGTCACAATTTATTTCTATTTTCTATTTTTTGACTGTTCTTACAAGGGAGAATTATTGCTGATCTCATCAGCCGTGTCTTGTATCTTAAATGTGCTTTCATCCAGCTGCTAGAAACACAAAGAAATAGGCCTTACGTATGATCTGATCTTCATTATTGTTGTATTTCTGCTCTCATATGCTTATACAAGCAGCTGCAGCCTTAATGCACTATTTTTTGGATCTGATTTCCTGTGTTAAGAACAGGAAAATCATCAGGATTAGAAATAAATCAATTTGGCTCTCAGAACAACAGCTACCTCTACTCTCCAATTCTTTATAATAGCTATTTGAGCTCATATGGTTCAAATTTTCCTATAAAGTCTGTTACTGAAATCGATGCCCTTAGCTGGTACTAAAACTTTTATAATGTGTGTCTGCTTACCTTCTACCTCGAATGGAAATTTAAGGCAAATTAATACTACATAAACCAGCTAGGCATCGAGTACAAACAGTTTGCTATCCACAGAGGCCTTCAGCTGCTGCTCAGAGAGAACGAGCACATCATGACCCCAGAAAGTTAGGACTAAAACTCAGTGGTGGTGTTTCTGTGCGTACACATTAAGTCACTCTGCTGAGTCCTATCGATGCAGGCAAATCTTTTAATGTAATTCTGAAAACTCATTTTAGGAAGCTAAGTACCCACCTACTGGATTTTACTCACTGCTTGTCTCTTATCTTCTTATTATACCTGTTTAAAAGGCTACTGTGACTTTTCCGTCTTGGCAAATCAGACACAACAATGATGGCTTATCCCACTAACCATGCTGGATAGGCAGTTGACTATCCCGGCAGAAAACCCCCTGAAGTCCTAGTTATCCTTAATAAATAAATTTTAAAAGCATGTGGTGTGCGTGGGCAGTTAGCATGACAAAGGTTATTCTTCATGCAGTGACCATTTGAAAATAAAGTTTAATAAACTTTAGAATAATTCCGAGAATTGAGAACTCACCTTCCTTAGCCAAGTATAACTCCTTAAATTTTGCTCTCTTTTGATTAAATTCTTGCTCGAGTTGCTGCTTTGTGCGCAGAAATTCTGCATTGACCTTTTCCAATTCTGCTACCCGTTGTAGAAGAGCAACTAAAAATAAAAGAGAAGAGAGGGAGATAAGGTGCGTCACTACCAGTCAAGGCATCCCATTTGGCAAGTTTGAGGTTTGGGGCTTATTTCTAAAATATCTTCACTCATTAGCTCAGCTGCTGCCCCATGACAGATCAGCACAACTAGTCAGAGTCCTTTAAGCAACAAAGGCCATTAAGTTTTCCTAGACTGTAGCATAAAATTGTAATTAGACATCTTCACAGCACAAGAAATACAAGCAGCTGCGAATTCGGTAGAAAATGACCGATATCCCCCCAAAAATCATGATTCTCTATATACAATGAAGAAATTGGGGGGAAAAAGCAGTGCCAGAATTATTTCTATTGGAGCTCTTTCCAAAACACTGGGAATTTAGTCATGAGGCACAGGAACACCGTGTGAAGGCTGAACAACAAAGCATCAAGTTCTCAAAGGCTGATGTCAAAGAAAACAAAGTGACAGCTGCTCAGTCAACAACTCTGGAAGAACAAAGCACAGAAAAACCAGTAAGCTAAAAATTAGGTGCCATTACCTTCCCTGTCTTCAGCTCTGCACATTCACCAAGAGGAGGTGAACCAGACTATACCCAGAGGAATGCCCAAAGACGACCACAATCGATGGAGAAATAACTGATCATAAGATCAAACTCTCCTTGTTTCCAGCAGGTAAGAATCCTCAAGGGCACACACACATCATGCTGTTCCCAGTATTTATCTCATTAGCTGTTGATCTGGTGGTACCGCAAAAGAGGGAACAGTAGAAGTCCACAAAGCACCTAAAGATTGTTACGATGTGTTTATTACTGAAAAAACCCACCCACCACACAATACCGTTGTATGATGCTGTAAAGATTCCACACAACCACCAACCCGGTAATATTGATCTTCATGTGCAATATGAACTTCTCTGCACCTCGAGCAGTTTAGGTCTGGTTTAGGTGCCACAGAGTTTCCTATCACACACCTCAGAATTCAAATATGAAACAGAAACAAAAGCCAATCCAGCTAGAACAAAATCCATCTCCGTGCTGCAATGCACTGGGCAAAAAGGCAGGGAGCAAGGCATTCTCTATCTGCGCTGCAAAATCATTTTATGGACACCTTCCAACCGTGCTGTTCAAAGCTGAATCACTTATTTTCAGTTATGGCCTCTATACAGCACAGAGACATAAAATATTGATCCATCAGAAGTGTTTACATATCACACCCGACACGCTTCCCACCAAAATCAAGTAGTGAAGACACCGTACAAAGGCTACACGACTTCAGCATCAAATATTCAAGCTTAAAAAGTCCGAATCAGATACAGAGCTTACATTGGTAATATACTGGATGGTCAACGCCATTGAAACTGGGTGAGCTGAACTTATTTTTAGTACCAGATGACTTAAGAGTAAGAACAGACACAAACAAAAGGATCTTTTAGAAGCACAGGTATGTTTTAGCGGTGATTGGTTAGGAGGGCTTATTGCGTTCCAAAATACAGCACTAAATCTGTTCAACTCTGTATCAGATAAAAATACAGGACTGAAGAAATTGAAATGTTGCTTTTTTATTGAAATCCTCATTGATTTATTTTTTTAGTATTAACACATCCATTTTTCTGGCCAGCAAGCCCTGCCTGGACAGTGCAAAACCAACTGCACAGGATTATCCTCCAGAAAATGAAAAGAACCTGTAGCAAAGACACCACACACTGAGAGCAAAGCTTCGAATGAGTTAGGAAAGCGCCTGAGTCAAAATCAGGTAAGAAATAGCACGTGTGGAGCCAGGCCCGGGTACCAGAAATGCTTCCAAAGGCTGAAGAGTTTGCCTTTCATCTCCCTGAAGTCTTCCAAAGGGAAAGGGGTTGCCTACATTTCCATCCTGGCTGGTTTCTGAGGGGGTGATGCTGCCAGCAGAGCTGCTTCCCACAGCCCAGGGCAGAGCAGGTGCTTCCTGGCCTGGCCAGAGCTCCGCGCAGCTTCATGCCTCTGAGGAACGAGAAGCCACGCTTGGCTTGGAGGAGAGGTTTTGATCGTACAGTTTCAGTCTTGAAAGGACACTATGAAAGCTGCTAAAGCCTAAGCGAGCTGTGTGCCATGGTTAGGGGCAGGCCACTAAACCCTGCAGGTCCATCCACACGTTCCAAACAGGCCCAAGAGGAGTCTGGATGTCGCTCACCTCACAAACATTGTTTTGTAGGCCATACAAAAATTGATTTAATTCTACAATTATCAACTCTGCAAGTTAACAATTTAACTGTGGACATCAGTCACACCCCCTCCAAAGATGGCTCCAGCACTCCCTGTTTACTTGTTTCCCTTCCTATCTTTCTTCTGCGGGAGATAGCAGCAGCTGTGCTCCTGCTCCCGTTGGCAAGCTGCTGTGCAAAGCAACCGAGTTGGGATTATCCTGAAGGTAAGAGTTGCTTCTGCTGAGGATGGAGGGATGAGAGGACACCACAAGAGCAGAAAGTTCAAGTGCTTTAAGCTGGAGGAACAACAGAATCATCCTTTTTTAATCCTCCTGCCCAAGCAGAATGAGCGACGGCAGAGTCACCGAGCAGGAAACGCAATCTCAGTATCTACATCTTCGCAGTATTCCCCCTCTCTACAGCCTGGCAGTTCTGTGTAAAAAGTAATAAGTAAATAAATAATCAACTCCCAGCACAACAGAGCTCTGGCAGCTGGCAGGGCGAGCTGTAGGTATTAAAAAACCTGAGCAGCTTCAGATCTCAAATGCAGGCCATGAATCACTGTGACTGTGCATTAATATCACCCGTTCTATTCAGACACTAAGTTTAAAGAGTTTTTACCACCCGTGCTCCGTATAGAGGTCAGGACAGAGCTCAGCACAGCCCACTGTTGGGGCACAAGGCACATAACCTTGACGACAATAAGCTCTGCAATGTATCAGCCCCCTGAAATGCAGGTGCATAGAAAGTAAACGCAAAATGTTTATTTTCTATGACCTGACAACTCCCTCCTTTCCTCTAAGTATAAGGGATTGATTAAGTGTACAAAAATATCACGTTCTTCTGTGGGGGTGTGATTTGTACAACAGCCACACAGGCACTCCACTTCCCAAACGAAAGTGTGACCCCAAATGCGAAGGGCCAGACGCAGGTGACCACAGCACAGATTAAAGTCCTCCTGGAAACAGGCTGAAGTCAATAGCGGGAAAGGGACTGACTCGTGGACTGTTGATTAGGTCTCTGTCATGTACAGCTTGCTTACTGCCCTGAATTTAGGTCCAGCTCACCCCAGGCCTGAAAAAGAAAACGTTTTATTTGCCATTATAGGCTATCAACTTAAACTCCTCAAAGCACAGCAGCCATTCTGCAGCGCCAGGATTCCTCACCCTGCCACTCGCTGTCCTACGCTCCGTTTCCGCGCGCAGAAACAGCCATCAATGTTTAACGACACCAGGGAAGCGCGGAGCAAACAAAGCTGGCGAGGTGGCCAGTTCTGGCGGAGCTGCGCCCGACTGAAACCGGATCTTGTGCTACACACGAGATGGGAACAGGCACAGAACATGCTGTATTCCGTAAGAGCAGGAGGAGTGTGGCAGCCCTAACTCCCTAATTAGAGCCCTAACTCATCCAGAAACAACCCAAATCCCCGAAGACCCAATTTCTCAACTCCTGAAATAGCACTGAGAAGAGATTAAATTAAAATCGATACAGTACACTGAAAAATAAACAAACAAACAAGAAGTCCCTCTGGCCAACAATTTGTTAGCTGTAAATAACTTTTTTTTCTCCCCAGAGTGGTTTTTTCCCCCCAGAGTGTTAGGGCTAATGGCTCCTGATGACCAAACAGACCGATGAAATGACTGCCTTTGTTTCTAATGAAAATCACAGATTTTGCAGAGACAGTTCAGGTCAAGCAGGGATTCCCATCTCACCCTTTAACTCGACAGCACAGTACATCACATGCTATTACACGCCTTAAGCAGGTAGAAGAACTCAAAAGAAGGGCAGCAAAATTCATTAACCCACTACACAGCAAAGTTTCAACTCAAGGACAACACAGAAACCAACACACAGAACCGCAGAATGTTGGGGGTTGGAAGGGACCTCTGCAGACCATCTAGTCCCACCCCCCTGCCAGAGCAGGATCACCTGCAGTAGATCACTCAGAAACACATCCAGGTGGGTTTTGAAAGTCTCCAGAGACAGAGACTCCACCAGCTCCCTGGGCAGCCTGTTCCAGGCTCTGGCACCCTCACTGTGCAGAAGGGTTTCCTTATGTTCAGCTTGAACCTCCCATTTTTCAGTTTGTGACCGTTGCCCCTTGTCCTGTCACTGGACACAGCTAAGAAGAGTCTGGCCCCATCCTCCTGACACCCACCCTTGAGATATTTATAGGCATTTATGAGATCCCCCCTCAGCCTCCTCCAAGCTGAACAGACCCAACTCTCTCAGCCTTTGCTCGTAGGGTAGTTTCTCCACTCCCTTAATCATCTCAGTGACCCTGCGCTGGACTCTCTCCAGTAGATCCTTGTCCTTCTTGGACTGGGGTGCCCAGAACTGGATATAACACATTTCCTATTGACCAGTTAGTTAAAAGCTGTGGCCCAGATCAGCTCCTGAAAGGATTAAATTTTACGTATGACCAAGTTCACATGTAGTGACTGTTCCAGGACTAAGACGGACAAAGCTGATTATCAATCAGACTATTTTTGCGTACTAGGTCTATTTATAAAATTAATGCCACAAAGCTTTCTACTGGATATTTAAAGCATCGAGCAGGACATCAAGAGTTCAGCCCTACAGCGCTGAAATCTGAAAAACAGATCAGAAAGAAAACTATACATATGGCTAACTTCTTGGAGAAAGAAAAAATATTT
>WEIS01059243.1:49078-61080 GCA_013389965.1 Todus mexicanus
TTCCAACAGTTCGATGTCTTTCTTGTGTTGGGGGCTCCAGAATTGTACACAGTGCTCCAGGTGGGGTCTCATGAGAGCAGAGGAGAGGGGGAGAAACCCCTTCCTCGACCTACTGGTCACATTTCTTTTGATGTAGCCCAGGCTGTGGTTGGCCTTCTGCGGCCAACTTGCCACCTTCTATTTCAGACAGGTAACAAATCCCTCTGGATTGTCACATCTCCCCTTCCCAGAGTAGTTCACTGCACGCACTGATGATAACTAAGCAACAGAAAGAAGAAAAAAGAAAGAAAAAAAGAAAGAAAGAAAAAAGCTTGTACCCTGCAGCAGTGCCAAGGAAGCCGTGTCGCTGCTTGGCGGTGTCGCCACCAGGCAGCAGTTCTGCAGAAGTCACTTTTCAGCAGTTCCTCATTTTGGGCAGTGTGGCTTTCAGAGACATTCCTCCACTCTTCCAAAACCTGCTGCTTTCTTGTCCAGCTGAAGGTTATTTGACATCCGCAGTTTGTTCTCTATTGACTAAACCTTCGCAGGCAAACAATCCAGAACAAATTGAATGCTATATACAGAGAAACTTGGAGCTGCTGCTGAGTGCAGATATCGCTTACGATGCAGAACTAAGTCTCGCTGCATCCTATCTGTCACTATGTATTTTTATTTCCTGCAGTAAATCAGGAATTGCAGGATCAAAAATGTTGGACTGAGCACGACATGTTATGAACATCTAACAACATTATAAATATTCTATCTACGTGAAGTGGAAGTTTGCAATATACTATTAAAGTTTGATAGCAATACTATTTTTTCATTGAGGCTGAAAGACTGAAACGTACCTTTCCACTATAACCTGTAGGCCAGTAGTGCCTATTCCTACTCTTTATTTTCCTTTTTTTACATTACAAACACTGTA
The DNA here is from genome assembly GCA_013389965.1 of Todus mexicanus. Taxonomy (NCBI): domain Eukaryota; kingdom Metazoa; phylum Chordata; class Aves; order Coraciiformes; family Todidae; genus Todus; species Todus mexicanus. Next base: position 49,983 of record WEIS01059243.1, read on the forward strand.
TGGCATGACACATTAAGGATCTAAGAAAATAAGAAAACCTGTTACTACAATTAAAGTAACAAAAATCTAAAGAAATGGAGGTGCTGGAACAAATGGAGAGATTCTCTTCTATAATACAATCGAGTAAAGAACAAAAACAAAGGGAAGAGAAAACAAAGGTCTTTTAAATGGCTTAATTAACCCTGCACGGTTGACCAGCCGTACACAATGACAACTCAGTGACGTTTGACGTGATACTGTAAAAACTCACGTAGCTGTTTAGATGCCCGTCTTCGGGTCATTTTACATGAGTTGCTCACATTTCACAGGTGAGTCATCTCTAAAGATCTCACTCCTGCTTCCACCACCTTGGGCAGCTGCTATTCACTACGGTCTGTTCCTCAAGACCAGCACCAAAGCCACATCTGGTGCTGCTGGTTTAAATCCACACAAAGCGTACAGCCAGTAAATGGACACGAGTATTTCCAGACTTGGGGGTAACACCAATTACCACAAATGTCACTTAGGACTAGTTAGACGATGCATTGTCCTCTATCTTCGATGTGCAACTATTGTTACCCAAATCTTCCCCGAAGGATGTTTACACACCAAATGTCTTTACGCACAATTACACGGAAAAATGCCAACACGCAGTTTCTCCTTCCCCATTTTTTCCACTTCCCACTTTTTCTGCCTTTTCACAGCACTCACAACATGTTGACTGCGAGGGAGGAGTAACAAAGCAAAGAAGCAGTTTTTGTTTTCAGTCGCAGTTCTAGGATCCAAATCTCCATCCCCTGACACTCCACTCACACTCAGTCAAGGGGAATCACACCTGACGTCCTCCCAGTTTCCATAAGCTCACTTCATGTGATGAGTAACGCTCCTCACCTGTGATACACAGAGTCATTCTGACCCCAGGTAACTTAAGTCTGGTTTCACATCTACGCTTAGTTAAACATTATTTATATCAGACTGCAGTGGAACGGTGTTCGCTCACATCAGGTATCACTGGAATGCAGTTAATCCCACATGTCCATGTTGATAGAAGTGGGCTTGCATTTTTTTTTCCAGCAGTTTATCTTTCAGTTGCTAAAAGCACCGTTTCTTCCCAAGGACAGTCCCCTACCTCCATCATTACAGCCTGGCTTTACCTACAGCCCTTGCCATAGCTGAGGATTCTTTCCTTCACTGTTTAACTAATCACACACAATTTCCTCCATGGAAGTCTTCAACTCAATGCATGAGCAGTTCTGCCATCATTAGTTTTCGTTCTATTTTATTTCTGTCATTGATGTTTTTGGTGGATGGGGAGAAAAATCCCTCATAGCATTTCAGGAAAACACTTTGTTAGCATTTCTCCAGGAGAATCAACCATGCTCTGGGCCTCTGCAATTTGGTGCTAATTTAGGTAGGGCAGCAGTGGATGAATAACAGCGTTGGAAAAGTCAATCAGACATTTGATGGTAGATGGTATTCTAGAGAAAGCATTTTGGCTGCGTCCTGCTGCTCCCATCGGTGACTCTTCACAGACACCCGGTGTTGGTAAGCCTGAATGCCTATCAGTGTATTTCAAAAGTCAATGGCAAGCTACAGTCTGGTGAGCACAGGCACTCTGAATTCATCTATAGCGACACAAAATGGAGAGAACTGAATTAACAACCTCATCACAACCACCAGCATTTTCTCAGCTCTCTCAGCGCTTGTATTTATTCCCCTTGCTTTAACAATTTCATTTTCATAACCACTGTTTACAAGAGGATCAATTTTTAAAAAGACTGCAGGAAAGAAGCTCAATGACTTCTCGGCTTTATGAAGGGCTTATTTACTCTCCAGGCTGTGTACATTTACCCAAACCAGTCCCTGCGTGAGCAAACAAGAGCCCGGTGATGGCAGCACAAGACTCGGCGAAGGTTGAGTGTCCGAGTAGCGGTGAGACATCTCTAACAGGGCTCCCAGCTTGGGCTGAATGTCATCACTGCTACGATTACACCACTACCGGCTCAAAGCTGGCCTAGGTGGATCTGCGTACCCTGCAGCCACAGCCTGACTTGATCCCCTTGGCAAAGCTTTTCAAGCAGTTCATCCATCTAAGCTTAAACAATGCAGGTGTCAAGCACGTCAGCAGCCACAGACACTTTCGCCACTCCTGTTGTTTCCTCAGGCTGTCCTACCTCACTAACTGGTTAAGGCAAACATCCAACATCGGGTATTTCAAGCGGCCACACAGAGGAGGCTCCTTCAGCCTGTGTCAAGACCTCCAGCAGAGCCTCTCCCACAGCATTTTAAAGCAAGTCTCCCAAATTATCTAGTCAATTCTTGCTTACCAGAGCAACACTGAAAATATGAATGAGCCTAAGGAGCTCTTCTGTTGAGCTGCCCCACGCTACCACATCTCATCACTCGTATGATATAACCACACAATGTAGACCAGGATTAAACTCCTTCACATGGCAACTGCACTCGACAGTGAAGGTTTTGATGTATCTTGCCTTGCAAGAAAACCAGAATTTCTATAGAGGATATCGTCTGTTTGGGCAAACCACCAGAAATCTGCTTTTGTAATGAAATAAGAGTATTTCAGACTGACAGACATATAGGGAGAGCTTCTGACACACACTTCACCATACAGGAGACCACTTCCACAATTAATCGCTGCGAACACCACTAGTATAAATGTTTTCTTAGAATGTAAACATTTGCTAAACCCAGATGACAAACTCAGTACTGATTTTCTTTCAAGATAATTTAATTGCTGACTCATTTTCAGTGGGAGGGGGAAAAAACCTCCCTTTGACTCTTTATAATATGTTTATCACTTTGCCTCCAGATTTATTAAAGGCTGTCCTCGTTTGGGGAAAAAAAGTGAATAAAGTATGATTCAGCTCTCAGGATTAAAAAAAAAAACAACAATCCAAACCAAGCCCACTGCATTGTTCTCTTTGACGAAGTAATTTCATATATAAAATATATGCATGCCATTAATTCATAAATTCCCCCAGATACCACTCGGCTGAGATTTCCTGCTGTCCTGCCAGTTGTTGTAGGGACAACTGAGGTGTAGCTTTGAGTGCAGCCAGGCTACAGAGCACCTCAAATATGCTGCTTCGCACTTTCCTAGCGGAGAGAACAAATTAATGATGAGCTGACACACTTAAAAATGCAAAGGAACAGTAAGAAAAATCAAATATTGGATTGGAGAAATAAGCACAGAGCTAGACCAAGAAAATGATACAGTGAAAACCACAAAGAATCCCTGTTTGTGGAATGATACAGGCCACAGCTTCTCTAGCTTAGCATAGCTACAGGTCTGAGGAGACTGCCATTTAAAGCAAATTTAAAGCAGCTTTGTGGACATTTTCCAAAGCTGACATAACCAATAATAACAGGAAAATTCAGCTCCACACGCGCCGCTACCAGCCAGCGCTACAGCATTCTTACAAGTACCAGAAAAGCTTCCGAAATAGCAGCAATTCAACATAACCCAGGAGGGAGTTGGGAATGTGAACGTGCACTTCAGAGAGGGCATTAACACCAGATTTCTTCTCCTCTGTGCTTCCCTGTCCCTTCCTATCTAATTTGACCACCCAAACTGGTAGACAGAGAATAAACTAGGAAAGGGAACAAGTGAAGAGTTACCTTCAAGGCAGAAGTCTAGCATTAGTAAATTTGCAGATGACACCAAGTTGCGGGGCAGTGTCGATCTGCTGGAAGGTAGGAAGACACTTCAGAGAGACCTGGCCAGGCTGGGTCACTGGGCTGAGGCCAATGGTATATGACGTTTAACAAGTCCAAGTGCAGGGTCCTACACTTTGGCCACAACAACCCCGTGTATCGCTCCAGCCTGGGGGATGAGTGGCTGGAGAGCGGCCCGGCAGAGAGGGACCTGGCAGTGCTGGTTGGCAGCGGCTGAACAGGAGCCAGCTGTGCCCAGGGGGCACGGAAGGGCAACGGCATCTTGGGCTGTGTCAGGAATAGCGTGGGCAGCAGGACTAGGGATGGAATTCTGCCCCTGGACTCGGCACTGGGGTGGCCTCACCTCGAGCACTGGGGGCAGCTCTGGGCCCCGCACTGCAAGAAGGATCTGGAGGGGCTGGAGCGGGTCCAGAGGAGAGAGACCAGACTGGGGAAGGGACTGGAGGGGAAATCTTATGAGGAGAGGCTGAGGGAGCTGGGGCTGCTCAGCCTGGAGAGGAAGAGACTCAGGGGGGACCTTATCGCTCTCTACAACTCCCTGAAGGAAAGTTGTAATCAGATGGGAACTGGGCTCTTCTCCCAGGCAACTTGTGCCAGGGGAAGAGGGCACAGCCTGAAGCTGCACCAGGGGAGGTTTAGGTTGGATTTTGGGAAGCTCTTCCTCACAGAAAGGGGGATAAAACACTGGGATGGGCTGCCCAGGGAGGTGGTGGAGTCACCATCCCTGGAGGGGTTTAAGGACAGACTGGATGCCACACTTAGTGACAGGGTTTAGCTGAGTGGTGGTGGTAGGTCATGGGCTGGACTCGATGATCTCAGAGGGCTTTTCCAGCCTCAGTAATTCTGTGATTCTGTGAAAAATATTAGTTGTCAGAAAAGCCGGTTGCAGGCATGAAATGATGGTGCCTCAGAGTAACCACTTGAAGGATATAAATCTTAATAAATAGCCTGGAAAATATTGTTGCCAGATGTATTTATGGAGACATTGCTGTGATAAATACAGCATGACAAATACTAAAAGGTGATTAACATTTTGATTTGATAAGGGACAGGATACAGTTCCCAGCATTTGGAGCAAGGTTTCTACCACAATTTAATAGTTTCCCTGAGAACAACAGACTAGAACTCCCCCAAGCCTCTGTAATCTATTTCTCAACAGAAAACACTGTCATGATTCTATATATTCATATTTTTTGCTGCCACTTGTCAACTAAATGAATTCCTGAACAGTTAAAAAGGAATAAAATCCTCCTCCTGCATGAAATTCTCCAAGGATTTTCAAGATGTCTGGGATATAAGTAACAGAGAATAAGAACACTTTACTAAACCTGCGGTTATGATCTTGTTAAATCAACTGAAGTAGTGGTGGTCACCTCCAAGTGCAGCTCAGCACTTCCAGCCCACCCTGACCACACGTGTCTTTTATCTCCACTGTGCTACAAGAGCCTCTGAGGCTGCAAAGTGACAGGATCAGAGAAGAGATATAGTTGGGGCGGGGGGGGGCAAGGGGGTGAGAGGGGAGTGAGTCAAACCAATTATCAGCCAAATCGGGCCCGGATCGCACTTATCACTTGTCTGAGCACACACCAGAACTGGCACAAACGTGTCAGAGAAGATGGAGACTGGTTTAAACTGTGGGGAAAAAAGAGAAGTCTGAACTATACTCTTGGTCGCTCATATTACTACTGTGTGGCCTCCACCCCTTCCTTTACAGCAGCTCTAATGCTCCCCAGGTCTTTCACTTAATCCATTAAACTCGGTAATCCAGAAGTGAGTAGTTCTCAACTGGGTGACTGAGCTGAACTGGCCCAGTGATGAGTCCAACGTGCAGAGCTGGTCCAAAGGACATGATGGGAACATGACTGTGGGAGCAGGGAGAAGAGAGCAGGATCGGTCCTTCTAGCAGCAGCAACCTCGCAGCCTGGCTGAGCTGTAACGTGAACCCACAGCCTACGGGTACAGCCTGCTCATCGATCTAAACCAAAGTGCACGCTGCTTGCCAAAAGAAATAGCCTGTTCTGGTCTTCCTTCTGTCCTGCACTCTCCCTTGTAGCAACTGAGATCAGTGTTGTCATGCAGCAGAACTTACTCTTTAAGACTTGATGACCGTCATTTTTCAGTGAGAAATGACCTCCCTCAAATCCCAATTTCCATTCAGACTCTCCAGGGAAAACTTACAAACTTAATCTGTTATCAGAAAACAAATTCCAAGGCTGGGATTTCCCCCGTGGTGTTTGTATAACCACAGGTTTGAACAAATGCAACTGAAAGGGTGTGTCCAGTATGGATGTGCTTAGATGGTACAAAACCTAAAGCTGTAGATAACAATATTTCAGAAAACACTTGTATTCCAGGATAAGGCTCAGCTCACATTTACTCTCACTTGAAAGCAACCAGGCTGGTACAAAACTGCAGTTAGATGAGACTCTGTAATGTGCCATTACAACCCCTCCTGCTGGATCATCAGCTCCATGGAAGCCTTGGTGCCTCAGATGAACATAACCTTTGTAACATCAGAAGTTCACAGAATCACAGAATGTTGGGGGTTGGAAAGGACCTCAAAACATCATCTAGTCCAACCCCCCGCCAGAGCAGGATCACCTAGAGCATGTCACATGGGAACGCATCCAGGTGGGTTTGGGATGTCTCGAGAGATGGAGACTCCACAACCTCTCTGGGCAGCCTGGGCCAGGCACCAACACCCTCACCATGAAAAAGTTTTTCCTGATGTTTACAAGGAACTTCCTCTGCTCCAGCTTGCTCCCACTGCCCCTTGTCCTAACATTGGACGTCACTGTGAAGAGCCTGGCTGTGTCCTCCTGACACTCATCCTTTACATATTTATAAACATCAATGAGGTCCCCCCTCACTCTCCTCCAAGCTAAAGAGACTCTCTCAGCCTCTCTACCATAAGGAAGATGTTCCACTCCCTTAATCATCTCTGTGACTCTGCGCTGGGTTCTTTCAAGCAGTTCCCCATCCTCCTTGAACTGAGTGGCCCAGAACTGGACGCAACACTCCAGATGTGGCCTCACCAGGGCAAAGTAGAGGGGGAGGAGAACCTCTCTCCACCTACAAATCACAGCCCTTCTCATACACCCCAGGATGCCACTGGCCTCCTTGGCCACAAGGGCACATTGCTGGCTTGTGGTCATCCTGCTGTCCACCGATTCCTGCACCATTTAGAGATTTACTATCTTTATCTCCAGCCTCATTTGAAACTGCAACAGAAGCTGCAAAGAGCAGACAGACAGCTCTAATGTGTTCACAGCTAGAAGCATCACTCAAGCACAGAAGCCTGACTTTGGCTAATTGCTTTCCCATTAATTTAGCACACATCTCTAGATACAGCACAAGGAAGAAGATAGAAACAGACATTGCGAGCTGACAATTAAGAAAACCTTCTTTGAAACCAATCTTTACAAGAAGATTGAAAAGATGTGGCATATGTCATAAAGATGCCAGCTGGTCAGATGATTGAAGCTAACAGAGCCAAATTTATGCTTCGTAGTTCACCAAAATAAACCAAGTAACACCACAGCTCAACCGTATCACAGATTTGGGCACAGACTACTGGCAATGTGAGATGAATGCTCCAATTCCTGTGTCTGAAGTCAACGGGGGTCTAAAATGAACTTCAGTAGGTCTTAGGAAAGGCAGTTTTCCTGAAGGGTACCAGACACAAAAATTTGTAGCGGGTGGTTAACACAATTATTGCTTCAGCAGTTACTTCGAGCACTCAGTTGTGCTTCTTTCTATCAAGATTGAGCCGCCAGTGACACTGAAAACACAGATATAAGGACTGTCTTATACTCCGTGGTTGTATCCAAGTTACTGTGTGCAAGATACTGTTTGGTTTTTCTAAAGCAACCAACCAGGGTGCCAATCTTGAGCACTTTGCATAACACTGATGTAGCGTAGATTCAAATATAACACAAAACTCACTCCTGTTGGGGACTATTTTAACGGTGACCGCTCATGCAGCTACAGCAAGCAGACCTACCAAGGCGTGGGCGTGGTGGGTAAACAGTTACACATCGAAACACTTAGACAAAAAAATAGGGGAGAGCCAGCTCTTGCTTGTTTCCTTTAGCATATTGCTCTCTTCTGCTGCCATTTAAACAACACTTCAAGTCTTGATGCAATTATCTGGAAATTAGAAACATGTATTGATAAAAGATTCAATAAAAACCATGCTGCCTATTCAGGTCACTTGCTTAAAGGCAAGGGCAGCACCAGTGCAACAACAAAGCTGGTTGGGTTTGATCCTTGGTTAATCCTTTTCTCTCACCTCCAGGCCGTTCCCTGGAGCACCACACGGTTGCCTTTCAATTATTGATCCTACTTCACTTTGTCATCTATAATTCCTCTCTGCTACTGCATTTTTGCTCCATAGTTTTACTAAAAACCAGTTTCAGAAACCACAAAATATAACAAGCAGATAAATATTAATAAAATAAAAAAAATCCCACCCGAATTGAAATTTCTTCTCTCAGCGTGACTCACCGCAGCGAGGCACGGCTCTTCTGCTTATTAAGTTACTAAATCAGGCTGACTTTTTTTTTTCTTTTAAGATCTTAGTTATTTTTTTATTTCTTAGCACTGCCAGACACACAAGAGAAGACAGAGCTCTGAACTGCACACAGAACAAAATGAGCAAATCGCAGCAGCGCAGGTTTCCTGCTCTGCTTGCTACTGCGAGCAACTTTCAGAACTGCTCTGATAGCCAAAAGATGGAACTCTTACATTTTCGTACCTTTCCAAGAGGCGTAAGTTATCTTCCAGCAGTTAATTTTCGCAACCCGTGAGGCAATTAACTGCTCTGGGTTTACAAATAAAGATACCAGGGTATTAAAGAATTAGATGTTGGCCAATCTCGTGATAAATGGATGAGTAACTGGAGTTCGCTGCTTGCAAAATACTATAACCTGCTCCAAGAAGACACTCAGAACCCGAACATGTACCAAGCAGGGTTGAAAAGCAGGTGAGTACTCACTCTATAGCAAGAGCAAAGCATGAGAAGATCCTCCCTTCTTCTTAAATAAAAAATGTATTTTTAAAAAAGCAAACAAGCTAAGATTCAGCAAAGGCAGGGAGCAAGGCTGTTTGGATGAGAAAAGATATTTTTCACAGACGAAGATTGCACGGTCATGAGATTTTCTCTAGAAGAATGGATGTGTGCTTTTTTTTTTTTTAAAGTGTGCTGGCTGCAGAGCAGAGCAGCCAGAACAAGGGCAAGGTACGTGGGACACCCACAGAATGGAGCCTGCAAAAGGCCTCCAGCGATGGGGAGAGCAATAGTTAAAGAAGATGAGGTGATGGCTGGGAAGGAGGACTGAGGAAACTGGAGGATTAGCTGAAGAGCTGTAGTTGCCCAAGACAAAGTCAAATGACTGCCTGTTTGACCAGAGAGGAAATATCTGTGACCAAAGGTCAAGCAAGGCCACATCTCCGCCGCTGAACTGCGCGGAGGCAGAAATTGCCGAGGGAGATGGAAATAGATGTGACGGGTGATTCGAGAGCTTTTCATTTTCCTCTTTGTTGTATTTGAAGGAGTCAGGCCAGGGAAGATAAGCACAGGATGGGAATGGGATGGAGGGAAAAAGCACCACAAGTCAGCTGAATGCCAGCGAGCGTTGTGGTTGACAGAAGCAGACTTGAATGGAAAAAATAAATAAAACGCAGCAATTTTTCATTTTACGAGTAGTCACGGTGCAGTTCTGCACTCTTAAGGTACTATAGGCACTGCTAATAAAAAACCAGGACAACCCAGAGCTTCTCAAGGACTAGGTATTTTTCAGCGAAGAGCTGAAAAGCCAATGCTCTTCTTTCTGAAAGACAAAGAAATTAACTAAGGGCACCTAAGGGCACACTACTCACTTGCTCCTCCTATGTCCATTTACGTGAAGGTATCAAACGATTTCAACTTTTCCAGACATAATTCACCATCACGCTTAACTGACTATACCATGACTAAAATTACACAATGCTTACACTATTTATAGAATAACTCGCAGCGACACCACCAAACCTGATACTAAAACCAAATCGGCAAGCGAAGACTACGAACCACTCAGCAGCACCAGACCTTTGGAACGAAAGGCGTCCCTCTAGAATACGCACACGTCACCGCATTTATAGCTGCTCGTCTTTTTTTCCAACCTCGCTGTCACAGTCTGCTTATCAGTGCTACCAGTTCTTATCTTGGAAGACTTCAGTCAAAGTAAAGCTCTGACTAAACCTCATGCTTTTGCTTTTACTTCTTTAAACGACATATTTTTCTTTTCTTTCTTTTTTTTTTTTTAAAGTCAAATGTAATAAAATATCTAAATGTAATAGAGAAAACTTCACATCTTAGAAGTAGTTTTTAATAAAGTGCCTGGAGTGAAGCCCAGGAAATCTGCCATTCAAGCACCACGCATAATGCAGCCTGTGGGATTTGGTCCTCTCCCACTCTGAGAGACGTTGTTTGGTTTAGCTTCTTCAAAGTTTTAAAGGAAAATTCCTTCTTCAATCACTTCCAAGGGAGCGCACACAGACTAGTTGTACAGTGGGAACCCGCTCCACCCACAGAGGGCTATGGGAAAGCAATGAAGCATCTTGAGGCATCGGGCCAGAAAGGGAAGAAAACATCCACTAAGGCCATCTTCTCTGTGCCCATGGCAAAGTGGCCAAGAAGCAATACAAAAGGGCAAAGAATTTATCTTTTCCAGTGTTCAAAACACAAGAGTCAGTCCATATATTAAAGTATATTCGTTGTGCCTTCAAGTGAGTCAACAGCTAATTATGTGACAGGACGNCCACTAAGGCCATCTTCTCTGTGCCCATGGCAAAGTGGCCAAGAAGCAATACAAAAGGGCAAAGAATTTATCTTTTCCAGTGTTCAAAACACAAGAGTCAGTCCATATATTAAAGTATATTCGTTGTGCCTTCAAGTGAGTCAACAGCTAATTATGTGACAGGACAAGAGGGCACAGCCTGAAGCTGCACCAGGGGAGGTTTAGGTTGGATGTTAGAAGCTCTTCCTCACAGAAAGGAGGATAAAACATTGGAATGGGCTGCCCAGGGAGGTGGTGGAGTCACCGTCCCTGGAGGTGTTTAAGGCCAGACTGGATGCCACACTTAGTGGCAGGGTTTAGCTGAGTGGTGGTGGTAGGTCATAGGCTGGACTAGATGACCTCAGAGGGCTCTTCCAGCCTTAATTATTCTACGATTCTATGAAGAACAGGCTCACAGTATTTTCCAAAATTAACAGAGAGATTTAGGACTTGGCTTCCGCAGGAAAAGAGACACCCAGAATGTGCCTATTTCCTATTTCCAAACTGACCTGTTGAGTGGATCAAAACTTCCTTAGAAATTGTGAAGGTGGAAACTTGTATGCTCAAGGTGTCTGCTTTGCCTTTGAAGTCAAATCCCAGATTTG
>WEIS01059251.1:0-11420 GCA_013389965.1 Todus mexicanus
GCTGATCAATATCTAAAGGGTAGATGCCAACTGAGGGATGGTGTTGCCCATTCAGGACAGCATGAAACAGCACCAGGAGCCCTGAGCGAGGCCAGTCCATCCGACTGTCCTGAAAGTTGGATTACCACTGCCTCCTGCTGTTGTTGTGATAGATAGTGCCACGAACTGGATGTGATGTGGTTATTAGGCTGCGATTCGGTTCATACTGAGAGGTATTGATTGGTGTGGGTTCAGTGCTTGCTACATATTTTACCAATTGACCTTCTCGATTGTATTCCTGCTCTGCTTCTTTAACTTCTAATTCTGCTTTATCTACAGTTTTTGTAGCTCCTAATCTTCCTGCGTTTGACTTCTCATAGTATTTCTTTAGCATTCTGTTACAGAAAGGCTCTTTCTAGTGAAACTCTGCTTTCCTTCTTTTCCTTCCCTTCCCTTTGTTTGCCTCTTAAAATCTTTTTTTTTTTAAAAGAAATCCACCTGCTCTTCCTTGATACATCAATTCCATTAAGAGATTCAACTTCTAAAATATTTTTGCCCTCAGCAGAAGAAAGAAATCTAAATGCAGGTGTTTCGCAGTAAAGCTCAGGGGTGCAGAAACTGGTTTTATAGCAGATCTTGTCAAATAGGATTTACAGAACCCGATAACATAATACAGTTCGATAACATAATGCCTTCATGAACTGTTTTCCTGGCCATCTGTGGAGCCTCTCGGTTACACCAGCTGAAGATCTGGTAGCCTATTTCCAAGATGTTGTTTGTAAATATGCGCTGAAAATGTGAAAGAATAATTGTAGTTAAGTGCGTTTAGCTGGGTGCAATTCACTGCGGGTATTAATTTTGGACTTTTACTGAAAACAAGGGAGAAAACATTGTCTTCGGTGTTGTTTTAGCTCTGGCTGGTGGTAAAACAAGGTAGGGAGCTTGAATATCTTCCTAGATCTATGCGGTTGTCTATATGGGAAAATTAGAGTTGAAACTAAAGAGTTTCAGATGCAGCTCACTGCACGGCCCAGGAGCAGGCTGCCTGTGTGTTGCAGACCCCTAATGCATACAGATCAAATATGAAATAAAGTGACTCAGATTGCAAGAAATTCAGCACAGGAAACAAAGCAAGATAGTGCCAATCAAAAAAGTAGAAGATAAATAATGCACTGTTAATTTACAGTGCGTGCAAAACCTGCCTTCAGCAAGGAGATGGAGAGCATCAGAGAGAAAGCCACAGGGTTTTCAAACCTTTTTGTTAGTTGGAAGGGCTATAAAATACCTAGTAGTAAACGGTAATCCACTCAGATATAAATTAGGATAATTTGAAGATCTCAGATACATATTCCTAGCTGAAGTTCAGAGTTATCAATTAGAAAATGCTTTCTAGGATTTATTACAACCTCTGTGTAGGAGTGAATCTGAAACGTGCAGCCCAGAAGAGTAGTGGCTGATATCAAAAAGGGGACAGGAATTTCAAAATATGTATTATGGAATTGTGATAAATGCCAGCCCTTTAGAACTCTCCTCCTGTGAATAGCACACAAGTACCTGTTCTATGTACATTTTCATCCAATGCTCTCTTTAATGACCTGGATCATGGGAGGCTTAGTAAGCCTGAAGATAAAACAAGCCTGAGAAAGTCTGCAAGCACAATGGGGAAAAGCGAATTAAAAGCGACTCTGACAAATTCAAGTCTTTTCCCCAAAATAGGATGAAATTCTGCAGTGCTGCATGCCAAGGTAGTGGGCAAAAATAAATAAATAAATAAAATCATTCATTAAATACAGCATGAGAAACTGTTGGTTTCTTCCAGAGAGGATCTTGGAATTCTGTTGGATCACAAGCTGAGCAGGTGTGAAAAATGTCAGCCAGTTTAGGAAAGGAGAAACTCCATCCTAAGATGTGTAAACAACACAAACCTGAAATAATCCTTCCACTGGTAAAGCCAGTTCATGCCCAGGACCAAACACCATGCTTCAAGAAAGCTATTATCACTTGGAGAGGACAGAGTAAAGAAAAATTAAGATATCTAGAAACTGTGACCTAAACACATAGTCTAAGAAGAAAAAAGGTGAAGGTTTGGGTTATTTACACGTATCTAAGAAAAAAGAAGGTAAAGATATGAGTTATTTATTCTGAGGGAGAGTATACTCTTGAGGAAAATGGAACAGGAAAACAGTTTTCAAGTGGAAAGAAGAAGGAATAATCTGTTCTTTAGATCTATGGCAGGTAAAGCAAGAAGTAATGGTCATAAGCTGCTGAGAGAAGGGCGTGGACGAGAAAGGAAGAAGCAGCATTATGATGGTGAGGAACTGGGCAAGAACATCTGTGAAGCTGGGGAGCCATTCCTCCTTCTATGGAGACAGGCAGCTTGGGTGTAGTTTGAAAAAGTAGGAGAGTTCAATCCACGGCCACAGGCTCTTGTCTGCAATCTGACCTCACTGCCCCAGCGTGGTCCTGGTCACCTTATTTCACTAGTATAGATGTAGCCTCTCCTGACAACAAATTCCTCTAAAGCAATAGCTGCTATTATGGGGAGATCTACCATGAGGGCAGTGACTCTCCAAGCTCCACCCAACAATCAGTGTGTCTTTAATCAAAAAATGGCAATCCTAAAAATATTCCCTCTAGTTCCCAGAACGGTAGCTCATCTGCTGAACAATACACGGTGATATGAGCACATTACTCAAGCTCCACCAGCTTCAACAGATTCACAAATTTCCAACCTGTATGGCCCTTTCCAGACTATCTGACTCGGATGAAACCAAAAATGAACAGACAAAAGAAGATAAAGCCCCTTTGGTCTAAGCTCTGAATACACGTGGAAGTACGAGGTCAGGTCTTTGTCTCAGTGTGGCACAGGGGGCATGCAAAGTACCTTTCCAAACCCATCTCTCCCTCTTGTACTGACACTGGAAGGAAATAACACATGCATTTTAGAAATTACCTCTCATTCAGTGTGCTAATGTTTGAGTGTGTTTGTGAAACCACTTCAGAATTACATTTAAACAAAAGGGAGGAAAAAAAAAAATCCTGCTTCAATTATGTCTGAACAGACCAGCCTGGCTGCTAGTGTTATGGTATTTGGACAGCAAGAGAAGCCAAATTTTCATAGCCAAATCACTTGCCAGAAAAGTATTATGGTCCATTTTCTTAAAACTACCCTAATGTAATGTCTTATATGTTTTGTGTTGATTTTTTAAAAAATATTTTAATGCATTAGAAACAAGCTAATTGTTGCTATTAACATTTTTGTGATTAGAAAGGAAATCATAATGGTCACCCCAGGGGTTTTTGCTAATCCTTTTTGTTTTTCTTTTTCTTTCTCTCCCTTTTCCTTTTCCTTTTCCTTTTCCCTCTTTCCTTTTCCCTCTTTCCTTTTCCTTTTCCCTCTTTCCTTTTCCCTCTTTCCTTTTCCCTCTTTCCTTTTCCCTCTTTCTTTTTCCCTCTTTCTTTTTCCCTCTTTCCTTTTCCCTCTTTCCTTTTCTGTCTTTCCTCTTTCCTCTTTTCTAGCAAAGCCATTTTAATTACAGATGGAGAATAATGTTGAATATATCCACCTTGGTGTCTCTGTAGAATGCTTTCCCTACCAGATTTTGCAGCTCAGCTTATCTGATACCTCAGAAGCTGAAGGGCTTCTCTGAAGCTGAAGGGTTTCTCTGGGGATCAGAAAGATGGAATGTATTTCAATGCATCCTGTAAGCACCACAAAGTCCAGAGAGCCTCTGAAGGGGCAGCGTAGCTGAAGAGGGTTGTCCTCGTTTGGATTAGAACAGAACAATTCTGTTCTATGATTTTTATTNGGGTCCTGCCAGGCAGGCTGATTCCCGAGACAGTATTTTTAAGACAGTTGTGAGGCAGACAGAGGAGAAAATTTTGAAGATGATACTGAGGAGATCTTGTGCACCAGGAGAGATAAAACAGCCGATGAGAGGGAAGGAAGAAAGAAAGGTGAAGGAAAAACATCTTCCAGAGCAGAAGGAAAAAGAGGATATTGGAGTAAAAATGACCTCTGTGGTTTTGTGTTTGAGGTAATAGTTTTGGAGTTGGGGTCTCACAATGTTTTAAATAAATTGTTTTGAAATTGTTTACCATTGCAGCATTGCTTCCTCACAGCAAGGTGCAATCCAGCCTGAACAGCCTGAAAATGATGTATAATAGAAACTCAAAGACCATTTCTGTCAACTACCTTGTTTGATCACCAGCCACTGGGACAGGTGAAGAAAAATCAGATAAACACTGCACCTTTTTTTTTTTCTTCCCCCCTCCTTTTGTTTTTTTTTCTTTCAAGAGCCACAAATATCAGAAAATCATCTGCCTTCAACTTTAAATATTGAGGGAAAGTTCCCAAAGGCAAGCTGTGGAGTGACTCCAGGACTGACCACAGCGCTGACAAGCAAGAGACATACCAACTTGTAACACTATGGCCCTGGCAGACATATCTTCCAGTCTTTGAACCCCTCAGAGCACCTCCCCACACCAGCAGTTGCTAACCTCGAGGGCTTGCAGGGTAAGGACTGGCTTTTGATCTTCTTTTAATGATCTTTTTGAACACTGATAAATTTCATTCAATCTTCTGCAATACGAACAGAGTGAGAAATCCTGCGTTGCTGCACAGTGGAAAAGGAATAGCGCTATCTTGTAATGTGCTTATTTGTCTCCATGAGGGATTGCTGCCAAGCTTCTGTGAATAGACTGCTTTTGGCTGCCCTCCCTTAAATGAGCAAAAATGCTGAAAATTTATTCCCACAAACCCCAAAACTTCTTTCTGGTATTTCATGACATTAAGAGACACACACAAACATGTATACACACGTGCAAAACGTTACCAGGATTAAAACCGCTTTTTCGTGACCGCAGCACCTTCTTTCCTAAAGTCTCAGAAAATGCTTGAAAGTATCTAAGCTATCAGTTTACTCTAACCTTTGGGATTTTTTTATATATCTGTAACTCTAAAAATCATTGCCATTCTGACAGACAAAACCAAAGCTGAAAAATATGATACATATCCTGTGCAACTATATTAAGACTATTTGTGAGATGGAGGAAAAAGAAGAGGGGAGAATAGTGAAGTCCAGCATTTAAGAAGTAAGTGATAGTTCACGTTCCATAGCTGGAGGAGTTTTTTATTACAAGAAAAGCAAATAAAAATGACTGATTAAATGTTCCTCGCATCTTTATAAATCTGCTTGTTCTCCAAAGAAGGCCAGGCACTCACATGGAGCGTGTGCACATGAGTAACTGTGTGTATATGTGTTATACCTATTTCTGTGTACAGGATGTATTTACAGCAGTGGCAGGTAGTAGAACTGATGAGTACAAGATGGGAAAAGGCTTTGGTGATGAATGATCAAATTTTCAGAAACATCTCACCTCATTTGATTTGCTCATAAAATCCATTACAAGAATAAATAGTATTTTCCTACCTCAGGCATTCTGCGGCTCTTGGTCACAAGATGATGGTTTTCTGCAGCATCTGAAGTTGGAGTTTTGTTGTCTTTTGTTAAATAGTATGTCATCTGAAAAAATACCTGCAATTTTTTTCTGAAAAAACCTCACAACGTTGTGGCATTGGGAAGTTGACAGCACCATCAAGCAGTCAGTAGCAGTGTATAGGCATGGAATTTATATGAAGAACTTCCTTGCTAGATTGATCTATTTAATAGCCAGGGTTTGGAGGAGAGCGCAAGAGCCAAAGAAATGATTGCACTGGTATAAATATTTCTCCTGTCATTTGTCTTTCCCTGAAAACAAGAGCTTCTTGAATAGCCTGTGCTGTTCATTTTGATCAGTTTTGGTGTGGCGGAGGTGGAAGCTTGGACTCCCACCAAGGAAAAGACTCTGCGGCTTGCAGAGTCAGAACCAATGTCTGGTTTTCTGCAAATATTGCTTTGCAGTTTAATCCCAGAAAGTACTGTCTGTTGCTCTTACTATTACTGGTTACTCCTTTTTAAATTGTCTTTATCCCTTGTGAGGCAATAAAACGAAATCACATTTTGATTCACTCAGCTGGCCTCCAACGGAAGGTGCTTTTGAGAGTCCACCTTTCTGCATGGCCTTGTAAGGTAGTTGGTGAGGTTTTCTGTTCTTACGTACAGCTCATTACAGAATGAAACAGTGCTTCTTGGTTCCTGAGCCTGGGCGCACGTTTCCTCTGAGGGATGAAACTCAAGTGCACACCAAAGCTCTGCAATGGGAAACCCAGGCCCAGTGAGAGTGTTGCAGACCGCGATCCCTCAGGTCTCTGAGATTCTGTGATGCATATCTCAGCAGGTAATGTAGATGCAGCCACAGCGCCTGGCATTTGCATTAATTACTGTGCATTAATGATTAAGCTCCAGAGACTCAAAAATAACTAAGCTTATTAATATATGGAAAGTTTTTTAATGTTGGGAGCCTTTATCAAGGGCTCAAATACAGGTTTTATGACATTCCAGTAGGGAAGTTTGGGCAGACTTGGCCTTTGTGGAGACACTGTGTCCTGTGACTTGTGCTTGCCTCTGGGAACAACGCTGTGGATTCAAACCTTTCGCCTCATCTACCTACTTAGGATCGTATGCTTATGATATAGTGAGAGCTTCCAGGTCCTCTACAACTGCTGTCTTGATTCTAAGCTCTGTATTTCTGTCTCAGGTGTGTCCCATTAGGTGCATTGGACTTTCCACTGTGCCTACATTGCTGGAGGAGTGTGAGCACCAGTCCAGGCTGGGCAATTCTCTTTGCTTGGGAAGCTCTCATTGTGGTCCCAAGGGTCTGTTCCCCCAGCAGGCTCTGACTGGGTGTTTTGCTGCTGGTACCAATCACCCTCTGCTGCCTTGACAAGGACAGGTTGTCCCTCTCCGTATTTGTCAATCAGCTCCTCTGCCTTTTGTATATAACAAATTCTTCTAAAATTTCACTGTCTCCTCATATTATTCTCAGCTATTTTAAAACAAAACTGTCTTCTGTTTGTTTTCCAATTTGCGATGAAACATTATTCTAAACCTTTTTCAGTTACTCACAGGTTTCTAGAGAGTTTAATCTCTGTTGTGGGTTTTACTGCTTCATTATCTTCTTAGATACTTGCTTAATTCTTCTGACGGCTAGAACCATATGTTGTGTGGTAGTCACTGAGACAGGGAGTCTGAGAGAGGTTAAAAGTGCACATTAAAAATACAGTTTTTCACAGGTCTCATTGGGAAAAACACTATTGATCTTTTGTCAGTCATTTGGGCTTTTTATGTTTAGTTCTGCTTAAAATGCCTTCGAGGAAGTCCTTCAAGAATGAAATTTTAGGTCATGACAGATGGGAAGGCTGAGAACTCTGAGAAATAAATCCTTTTGTTTTTCGAGAGAACAGCGTAGCTGGTGGCAACACACATTTCTTCCTGCCACTCCCATTGAGGTGCTGAGGTACTGAGTTTGGAGGAGTTTCACACTGCTCAAAGGGCATTATGCCACATGGTCAGGTCTTCTCTGCAGTGAGCATATGACAAAAGGCACTGGGCAGGGCTAGTCAGGCAGGATTGAGCTGCAGGATCAAACTCTTTGGTTGCCTGAACCATCCAGTTTATTTGGAAGAGGCAGCAGCGACATCCTTGAATGAATCCTACTCCTACAGTTAATCAGGGTAGATCTTCTGGCCTTTCCCACATATTGCTTGTATGTGATGGGCAAAGGTACATACCAGGAAGGCTGAACTCTACCGCTGACGTTTGTCACACTGTTGGTGAGGTTAAAAATAATCAGCTGCAGTCCCAGCCATCTGTGTTAAATATTTTAAGTTTTATTGCAAGTGGGTCGCCATCGAGTATTTGGACACCAGGCTCGCCATGCTGAAGGCGCTGAACTTCCCTCTCCACTGCTTCCTCTTTCTTAACTTACTTTTTGGCAGTAGTTTGCAGAAAACACATCTGCTACCCTTGGCAACTAAAGGCACCTTCGTTTTCAGATAGATTCTGTGTAAATACCAAACAAAACACATATTATAGATGCTTGGCTTGGACCTAGTATAAATTTTGCCTCTGAAGCTGCCTTATACTCCTTTGATTTAAGCAGATGTAGGGGCATTTCTGCAGATATGTATGACTTCCGATCTACACGGTATTTTCATATCTAATTGAGGTAGTGGCCACCATCCTGATGTCCCTATTTCTAAGGGCATAGCCTGCAAAACGCAGTCCCGAGTGAGCACCGCTGCTGTTCACGTGGCAGAGATATAGAAGGGAATAGATCTCATTTCACCTGAACCTCGTTGGAGCTGTGTAAGGCCCTGAGTGTGCTCCCTCCTCTCAGCGAATGTGATGGACACACCAAGTAAATAATTGCCATGAGTTGCTTGCTTCATAAATTTTTGTCCATCCTCTCCTTTGGGTTTTGGTCTGCCCATAAGCAAGCTGGGATTTTATCAAGAGTCTCCAGCATCCCTCTGAAGGATTCCTTGTCTTCAGAGGTGCTCGGCGTCTGTCCGGCTGGCTGGAGACAGAGGTTACGTGGTATGTTTCTGTCCTTTCAGCTGACTTTTCTAGAATCCTTTTTCTGGGATAAATATTTGGGTTTGCAGTTTTGAAAATTGCTTACCACAAATATTTGCCTAAAATTTGCTGGTACAGGGAATGTTTCTTCAGTAAACACATTTACCAGCATGTTTTCAGTCGGTAAACACTGCAGAGGTGCGAACACAGTTGAAGGGAATTAATTTTTAATGTAAAATAATTTGGAGAAGGCTGGAATCAGTGTTTTTTGTCTTGTATTTTGGGGAATACTCTTCAGTCCAAACCTGGGCGTATTCAGCGCAAGCCTGTATCTTTTCTGGGGACGGGGTGAAAAGAGGAGCGTGCTCTTAGAGCGCAAGATGAAGTGACATGTGCACCAGTTTGGAGGGAGCTGGCGACGTACCTGAGCGCGGTATGAACCAGCCCATTTAATTTAGCTGGGCATGAATGATGAATCGTTGCACTGTGAGGATCCTCACAGCAGCTCTTGTGACCAGGTTTTTTGGGGGAGTGATAGGGAGGTGGGAAATGGAAGCTCTTGTCATGCTGAGCCCCAGTGGAGGGGATGCTCAGTGGAGTCAGGCACCAAAGAGCTGGTGGGTCTTGACCTGTTCTTGCAGTGATATGGCCCAGGAAAGACAGGCCTAGTCTCCCTCCTGGTGATGTGGCAGTCCCTGGCCAGGCTGGTGAGAGCAGTCACTCATGTTTTAAGCTGCCTTCTTGGTTCTAGAAATACTCTGTCTTTTGGTGCAGGGGCACCATATCCTATGAATGACTTTTCATTGCAGGTTCTCCTGCCTTCCTTGGTGGGAGGAGAAGTGCTGCACTGCTGTTAGTTGGTGCAAATTTGGGAGGAGACAACAGGCTGTGGTGAAATCTGCTCTCGGACTCCATCTCTTTAGCTGGAGCCAGCCCATGGCAGGGCAGACGGGCTCACTGTGCCCAGCTTCACCTGGCCTGGGACGGGTGAGAGAAGAGTTTGCCCGGGGGCTGGTGTGTGCAGTGTAGGCAGACTTTATGTACCAAGTATGTGGATTGATTATTCTGGATTCTCACCCTAGTTTTAAAGCTAATTTGCAAGCTCTAGAGAAGCGATGGCTCGGTAGAGGAGTGATGTCATTACTCTTATTAGCATCAGTAGTTTTAGACCAAATCCTCTGTCCTCGCTCCCTCTGAGAGTTTTCTGATTTTCAACTGAGAAATATAGTTACCCAAGTTGGGTAAAATATTCATTTCTAGGCAGGGGGAAAACCTTTCTGAATGACATGGCCAGGAAGACAAGCAAGAAATCTTTTCATTCCAGGACTCTCTGAAGCTTGTCAGGGCTGCTGAAGATAATCAACTCCCCATCTTATTAAAGATCCTTTTCTTCATCAGTATGTTGTCCACTGGCAAAGTGGGAGGCTCAGTCATCGATGCCAGAGCAGGCTGAGGGCTCACAGAGAAGCTAATTATATTTTGCCTTTTTTTTTTTTTTTTTTTTTTTTTGTAGAAAGGCAGAATAGTTGTGAATAAATTGGGAAAGGGGAGGGTGAGGAGAACTGAGTTCATTAATATTCATATTTAGCCACAAGTACACAGAAAAGGTGACAAGGAGCTGGCTCCCTGGAAACCTATGCACCTTGGCAGTAGATGGAAAATTGCATTTAATTATAGCTACCTCTAGCTTGGGACCTAATGAGCATGTTTGAAGCCATGCAGGGTTGCCGTATACTAGAGGAAGATCCAAGACTCAAACAGAAAATGAAAACCTTCCCTCCTTCGTCCCTGCTCTGCTGAATTTAAAATAATTCTGCCAAGGCCCAGGAGACCAAGTGGACTTTTATTCTTGATTTCCCAGTGATTATCACAGAAACCAACCCAGAAAAAAAAAATAAATCAAATAAGATGGTCATTAGGGGGGAACGAGCACGTTTTAATGGGGAGTGAATGAATGGAGGCTTATTCCATTCTCACTTTGCCTGGTGAGCACTGCTAGGGTGTTGAGGTCTTGTTTTTCTTTTTCTTTTTCCTCTCATTTCCTGCTGATTTATCTATTCTTTGAATTTTTTTTCCTTTATTTTATTTTTGGGGGAGACTACTGTCTGTGAATTTTACTACCTTGTAGCTAAGGAAGAGAGAAGCCAAGGAGATTTTTTTTTTTTCACTCACAATTCTTAGGGTTGTTTTAGCATGTTGGTTCCCACAGCAACTTTAGAACCAAACCTGTAAAGCCAAATCCTTTTCTGTAGCACACAGGCTCAGGCAGAGATTGAAGCTAGTAGAGATGCTCTGTATTAATTTATGTAAGTTTAAGGGAAAGCAGAATGTGGTCTATACCTGGCCTTTCATCTAATAAACTTTACCTTGCTGAAATATGTCTTGAACAAAACATTTGAAGCTGCTTTTAACCTTACAGCAAGGAACTGATTGTGGCACAAGCCCGGCAGAAATTACTGTCATTTTGGTGACTGAGGTAGAAAAGTGAGTATCCCAAATTATCCCTTATATTTTGCTGAAATTTGGCTTTTCTCATGCAATCCAGCCATAAGCTTTAGATAAAGACCTAACAGAAGGTTGCATTTATCTTTATGGGGAAGCTTCTTCCAACACGACCAAGTCTTAAGAGATCTGGCAAGTTAAATAGTGTGTTGACACAGGGGCACATTACAGCTCTGTGGGTACTGGGCTCTTTCTCAACCTTGTTGCTGAGGATAGACAGAGCAAGTCTGACAGTCAGTGATGATGTCAGTTACATCCCAACCTGTGAAAGCCTGGTCAGTCCATGGCTCACTCTGTGAGGTATGCTGTATTTGCTGTGCAGAGGGAAGGAGCTGCTGAGGAAGAGCCACATGTGCAGCCAGGAACCCAGAGGTGAACCCACGGAGGCTGGCAGGATGGAGGACATCTGGCATGAGCACCAAGCTATGAAATGATGGTCACAAGCTCGCCCTGAATCTCTCAAGTTTAGGCCATTCTTTT
>WEIS01059256.1:0-17503 GCA_013389965.1 Todus mexicanus
GTCTTCTCTGCCCTTGCACTCCTCACAAAAATGCTTCACCAGAGTATGCCCTTTTATACTTCAGTCATTCTTGCTTACTGCTGCACAAAAGGCACAGCCAAACCTGGGAAATCTTTCCTGTGGCGTGCTGATGTATATTATGAAAAATGACAAGTTTGCCTCTGGCAGCTCCAGCAACCCAGAAAGCATAGGGGTTTTTTTATACATCAGCTCTTTTTAAACAGCTCTTTTTAATCCCACGCATAGAAATTTTTTTCCCTTTGATTTCCTGCAGGTAGAATCAGCAGTTGATGTTACACAGAAAGACAAGCCAACAAGACCTTGCTCAGGTGAAACAAACCTGAAAGTAGCAGTATCTATGATGAATTTTATTTGTACTGTCCATTCATATAACATTGCAGAGAACTTCATGCAGCATCTAGCAGAAAGCGTGTTCTCGAAGGAATCCATCCCACTGTTATTGCAACACCAAAAGGGCAATCCTGCCCTCCTTTCGAGAGGGTTGTGCTGTAAGGTCCACTCCTACCACTGTATTTGCATGAGAAAGCAAGAAAGCTTATGCCTTGTTGGAAGACCCTCAGACCTGCTCTTGCTAATTAGCTCGGGGAACTACAAGGAGGCATTTCAGAGAAATTTCACATTCCTTGCACACACTGCAGGTCATCTTGCAGTTGCATTTGAGCTTCTAGGGTTGCAAAACATCTTTAGTCTGGGAGACAGGGCTGCTACACCTAACAGATTTTTAAATTATTTTTCTTTATTTTAAAATAAGTCCAGAGTGAGTAGTGTTCTTGACAAACTATTGTCAATTCTGTAACTTCAGACATCAGGAATGCTAGTGCAAATCCCATACATGTGTTTCTAAATTAGAATCCAAAATGACTATATCAATCTTCCAGAGAGTTTCACTTAATTTAGAAGCTTGTAATGAACAGGTATTTTAAATCTGTTTGAAATCTCCTTTCAAACCAAGCTCTAGCTACAACCTAACCTTCTGACTAACTGGGTATAGCTACAGTGCCAACAGCTAGAAATTTAGGTCCACAGTGCTCTTCTGTCCTCACAATAAACTTGAAATCTCTCTAGTTTGGACCTCAGCCCGAAATGTTCTGCATGCATTCTCTTCTCCTGACCTTGGCTGTCACAGTGGCACTCTGCACCACACAGGAAAGCATCTTACTTTTTCAATCAGTCTCCATTTTAGTATACCAGGGAGGCGAAGAGTAGAGCTTTTATAACACATGCATCACTGCATGTGTTCTGTCTGTATTTCTGCTGTGTCATGTGTACAAGTCACCAACTAGGAAATTGGTACAGACATGGTCTGGAGCTAAGAGAAAGAGAAAGTTTATGAATTACATCTTTTCAGGAAAGAATGCTGCTCAGATTGTTCATAACGGCAACTTGAGAGAGCTGACATACTTGGTGGCCCAGCGTTATACGGCAGAAACCTTCCTCCCACATACTGAACAAACCTTATACTTAGAGAATTGCACAGTAAAAATAAATCTGCAAATGACCCATTTAATCCATTTAATAATTTTTACTATGTCTGTCCTTCTTTTACCTGCTACCATGGTGAACAGATGCAAACTCATGCACTGAAGTGGGGAGAGAGTAGTGTGTTTAATAGGACAGAAAATAACTTCTACATACCACCAGTCACATATTTTCTCTTTACTCATTGAAGGTTTTTTCCCTTGGCTTTTGTTGTTTGTTTTCGCATTCCCGAGCTCAGAAGTTTGTATGAGCAGCAACAGGCCTTTGTAAATGTGCTAAGGAGGAACCTTTTAGGACAGCTTCTCAAAGTGCTTTATCTTCAGCTGACAAATTGGTGCCAGGTCCAGAACTTAATGAAGTCTTCAGAGAAAATTTTGCAGCGAATCAGGGAATCTCAAAGGTATGGACGTGAGGTAAAATCAGTGTAACACCTGATTTATCTACTTTGTCTTTGAAAGGCTGAAAGCTCAGCTTTGTGGCAGGGTATAACATTGCCTTCAGGTTTCCTGACATTCAGAAAAAAGAGGACAGGGCAACAGCTTAGAGTAATTTGCAGTTTATCTCCCACTGATATCTTCAGTCTTGAAGGCTTCTTGAGCACCTCTGCTGTGCTCCTCAAGAAAATTACCTGGGTGATACAGCAGGGGAGGTCAAGATGGTATGCCAGTGATTCTGTTTCCCTCTGAAGTGTGGAGCTGGATTAACATCAGCAAGTCGATACCGCTCTTTTTCCAGGAGGATAGTAACAAAGTGTGCTCCACTGTCTGCCAAAGAACATCAGGAGACTTTATGCCTTCCCAACCCACATTGTTTCCAGTGCTGGGATGATGTATCCATCACCGCAGAGGACTCCCAATGCTTAGGTAGGACCTTTTATGGGATTGGCTTGTTTATCACAAAATTATTTTGTTTACCTCGTTTAGACATTGGAAGGATGCACAAATGGGCAGAACCTTACTGTGTTATCAAAGATCAGGGCAATAGTGATAGAAATACAGTTGTATAAGTAGCTTCTCTGATCACTATCAATTTGGAGGAAAAATGTAAATAGTGTCCTGATTCTGGATAAATTAATGTAAACTGGCCAAATTTGCCAAATTTTTTTTTCCACTGAAAAAGATGTGGGCAGAAATGTTTTTCTCAGTTCTAGGAGCCAAGTTTTTTTCTCCATTTGAAAACAGATAAACTTGTCAAAGGAGTTGGTAATGTTAAGCTCTTAGTAGAAAAACTCTCACTTCTCAAAAACCATTCAGATCCCCCACTGGCCATCTCAGCCGATAGACCAAGAACTGAATGCACATGAGGAATTAGTTACATTCTCCGCAATCAAATAGTATATATCAGGAAATAGAGGCACCACGTGCTGTCGCTGAGCTGTTGCTGGGGAGCTTTGCTCTCGTAGCACCCCAAAAATCAGACTGGCTTCTCTGGATCTGAAGGATAGACTTCAGCTGGCCAGAGTCAGTGGAAAGGTGTCAAGGGATATGGGTAACCCTCAGAGTACAGATTCATTAGTATAAATATAGGTACTCATCTTTGGAAATTGTTGCTCTGAACTGCATCATTTTCACCAGTAGTACAAGAAGGCATTGGAGTTCCTCCTGGCTGAAGAGAGGACCCAAGTCCTACATGCAAATGTAGCTTTGTTACTGGAAAAAATGTTATTTGATCAGATGTGGAGGGAGGAGGGCTTAATTCTCCCTCATATCTCTTGCTTAAACTAACTTACATGGCTTCACAGTGAGTATTTGGAAATCACCTTTACTAGATGTATTTTCTGTTTTAAAAATTCATGTTGTAATGAACAGTCAAGAAATGCAGATGTGCTCTGTTACAATGAGAATATTTTAAAAGGGCAGATGTTCTGGCACACTGGCAGGTCAGGATGTCTCTGTATCTTTTGTATTACTTCATTGCTTAATGTCAAGGAATTTGATTTTCTCAACAACATGAAACATTACATTTCATATTTTTTATGCAATACAATCAGATACAGATACAAATACCCAGCATCGATTCCTTTCTTCTGATTCCTGTTCTGTTTTTACACATAGTACTCCTGCAATTAGATTTTTACAGTAAACTTATTCATTATTTGAAAGCTTATTTAGCTTTCAAATTCAGATTTGAGAAAAACAAACAAACAAACAAAAAATCCCACCAAACCACAGAATGAATGAAATTAAATGTTTCTTTTGGATAACACTGACAAAGAAAAGGAAATCCCTTGCTGCGGGATATTGCAGTCACAGGTCATGAATGTTTAAGCAGGAGTTACTGCCATCCAGAGGAGAAAAGCCATAAACTGTCATATTTAATTATTTCTTTAAGCACAGAAAGGTTAACCTAAATGATTGATACAGTTTATTTCATATTGAGGAATTAAAAAATAGAAAAATAAAATAAATTTACTCCGAGGGGTTTTTATATGTAGGTATTTATGAAACAAAGTTCAGAGCAACACTGGAGAAGCACGGTAAAAAACACATCCATAGAGTAAGAAGTTGGTCATAAACTGGATTTGTTTTCCTCTCTTCAGTCTGAGATACTTAAAGAAGAGGTTTTAGAAATACCTGTGCTAGGTTCCAAGCTTTAGACACGACCCAAAAAGTGGAAGTGATATGTTTAATATGTGCTGCTTGTATCCCAGGCCTCTGTTGACGCGCAGCCAGAGGATGCCCCTTGTCACGGGAAACTCGGCGAGACAGGAGTGGGGAAGCTGCCAGGCATGGCCCAGGCATCCTCCTGTCCTCTCTGCAGGGTCACACGGTGGTGGCTGGCTGGGAGGGCTGGCAGCAGAAAGCACCCAGGACACGCTGAGGTCTGTTACGTCGGGAAACTGGACCATGGGGAAGGTATTTTTTGCAACTTCTGATAATCCAACTAACAAAACCCTCTGGGTGTCCAACTCCAAACAAAAGGCCCTTCTCTCTTCAATCCCTCCTTCCCTCAAAAAAATGTCAAAACCACAGTAGAAAACAAAGAAATAGGTTATTGGGGGGTGGGGAGGGAGTGGGAAGAAAGTGAAAGGGAGGAGAGGAAGTTGTTTACGTCTTTTGCCCAGTGTGTCTCTTAAATTGAACAAGAACGAAAGCTCTCATCTTAAGGGGAAAAATAAATCAGAGGAAAAAATAAACTATTGAAATGCAATGCCTTTTTTGGACAGGCCATCTCCAGTCACAAACACGTACAAAACTCAAGTATAGCAATGCATTTTACACCAAAAAAAAAAAAAGAAAAAAAAAGAAAATCCTCCCCCGTCCCTTCCCCCCCTCCCCCAAAAAAGTCTTTCTAAATAACATCTAAATCGTATCTAAAGATCCTTCTAAATTGCAATGTTTCAACATTTCTTTATTTTGTCAGAAATTAATTTCTGGGCGCTCGCATCTCTCCTTCTGTACGTTCGGAACGGGACAAAGCGCAGCGCGCCTCACAAACGCTCCCGACCTTAGAGCGGCAGGACCCAGGGTCGGCAGCGCCCTCTGCTGGCAGCGGGGCGGCCACGGCGGCGGAGCAGGGAGGGAGAGAGGGAGGGAGGGAGAGAGGGAGGGANAATGAAGCAAAAGAAGGCCATCATTTCATGAAGGCTGTTTGCCCATACAGAAATGCTAGAAGCGCAGGTGTGCTCAAACCGCTGAAGTTACAGTAGAGGTTGGGGAGAGATGAGTTCTCTTTCGGTAGGTGAACCACTCTATAGCTACTTTACCTCTTTACTATTGAGTAGCAGTCTCCTGGCCCTCAGAAAGACATGTTCGGAGGTGGGGCTTTCTGAAGGAAAAATTTCCCGATCAGAGCATTATTCTCTTCATGTTTAGACTATCTCTAATGACACCTACTTATCTTTCCCCATCAGATTTTACCCCTAGGTGTACCAAATGGTTAACCCAGAAAGTGGAGTGGAGCCCGAATCCTCTGCGAATGCAGTCACATGTTATCAACTGTCAAAGGCATGTTCAAGCGTCATATGCAAACACACTTCCAAACCAGGTTAAATTAATTAATTCTTTTCTCAGGGGTCTCTACATAATGGAGGAATTTCCAGAAGGACCCAGCCTGAGTCCAGTGATACGCCTGCCCTAACCTCAGATTTATTTGTCGAGGTAGGAGAGAGGTCAAAACACTCAGCCTTCCACTTTGGTAAGTTATGTGCCTGATGACCTGCTGCAGGAATAACTATTGATCTCTGCTTATAACTCCTGTTAAGAGTCCTGTACGTATTGACAGTCCCGGAACTCTAGATTTAAATACTAGGAGTGACAAAGACAGCCAAGCAAATACCTGAGCTTGCTGTCTGCACGCTTTCCTTCTGGCAAAGTATTTCTGTTGTGGTTGTTTCCAATGACACTGGAAAAATATGGAAACGTATTAGTTTATAGACATGCAGAATAATGTAATATTTCAAAAATACATTTTAGGCTTTTTTAAGCAGGTTGTTTTCCCTTCTGTATAGTGCTGAAACTTAAGGGGAAATAGGAGCCTCTCCCTTACTCTCTAACTCTTGTTAATAACGTATAGTCAATTGAAAAATCCAGCAGAATACTCTATTGATCTCACTCAGCTACCCACCACACAGAAATTTAATGAAGTTGATAGTGAGACAGGACAAGCCCCATGTTTTTTGCCACTGTACCGAATCCCTTCAGAATAGCATTGTGTCA
This sequence comes from Todus mexicanus, assembly GCA_013389965.1. Taxonomy (NCBI): domain Eukaryota; kingdom Metazoa; phylum Chordata; class Aves; order Coraciiformes; family Todidae; genus Todus; species Todus mexicanus. The sequence goes on from WEIS01059256.1 coordinate 6,159, forward strand.
TCTCTAGCTCCATCACAACATGATCTATTTCAATAGCATGTGAGGAGCGATTGTTCTTACAGGCAATAGATAACCCGAAACCAGCAGCATCCAAGAAAAGCACAGCAGAAATCTCTAGCTACTGTTTTCAATTAGAAAAAAAAGCATCAGGAAGAACTACATTTTACAGAACCAAAATGATGTTCTATTTGATATTGTCTATTTTTTCAATATTATAATGCAAGTAAAAGCAAACCTAATTTAGAAATCTGCATTAAAAGTCGGAAGAGGCACTGTTGAGGTGTAAAGGCCATCCTAACCACGTGGGCCAGTACCCAAAACATTGGATATAATTTTCCACCACATTTGTCCAGCCAAATCCATGTAAACTTTGAACAAGTTTGGCAAGAGTGGTAGTGGTTTGGGGTTTACTGCCGCATGAAGGGAGAAGTGCCCCTTGTGTAACAGGTCTCCTTTGAAATGGGCAAAGTCATTGGGGTAAAATGTGTTTATATATTCCAAGACAAACATGAATTAAGACAATTCTTAGAAGACAATTTATGGTAATAATTTCATGCCTGTTTCTTAAATTGCCTAATCTACATCGCTGCCTAAATGGGTAAGTGCCAATGTAAACAGTTACTACTAGGTACTGCCAGATGAAATCATCACTCCCTTACCAAAGCATGCTCTTCACTGGCAGCCTTCAGCACATAAACAAACTGATGAATCATCTTGCTAGCTCAGGGGGTGACAGTGAAATTAAATTCCTTCTCCTTTCAATGCAACAGTTTAGTCATTTGAGACAGAAAATCACTTTGTGCTGGGAAGCAGCACTGGGTAAATCTCAAACAGTTTCCAGAACAGCGAAAGGCTCAGGTTGCAGCAGGAATGATGTGATTATGATGGGCAGGTAGCAGAACAGGATGAGTCCCAGGAAAAACTCCACAGAATGCAATAGCAAATATTATTCTTGATGTAGATCTTTCATAGACAGTTTAAAAAATTATACCAACATTAATTCTACAGATACATAAAGCTCATAGAGCTGTTTCAATAGAATTCTATTCAATGTGCTAGATTTTTTCTGTAGAAACACTTGTCTTTGTCCTGTATAAATCACCCTGGGCCCAGTTCTACAGAAGTATCTTCATGAATGATGTAAAGGAGATGCAGAGAAGTAGATGTGGAAGTATGAAAACACAGGTTGTTCTTTTTCTCTCACGCTTCTAGTCAGCTCTGTGATCTTGCTATCAATGAAAACTGGCAAAGGGATAAATGACAAGTGGCCACAAGCTAAGGAAGGCACAAACTGCTCAATAGTACTTTCAGCAGTATCTCCTGTGGAGGATCTGCACCAAAGCTGATTTTAATTTCTCTTTGTCAAGGCAGAGGCTAAACTTTGGAGTGATATCAAGTCTATTTTTATGATACTAAGATCTCTCTGGAATTTACGAGACTCTTTCTTTGGATTTAAGTTATCCCTTCAGGAAGTGTGGGTTAAAAATCAGTCATGTTAAGCCAGCTGACCTCAGTCACCTTCAGTGATAGGTAAACTCAAGCTTAAAGTGAAAGGATCCCCAGTGTCACTAGTTTCTGCTAAAGGATGTGCACGTGCTATTGGAATACTCAAACAATAAGATAAATGTGATGCAAAATGGGGACACTTGCTTGGAGAAGTGCTACAGACAAAAACCACTAAACTAATGTAAGAACTATTGACATTTAATTTGAGAATTATTAATTCTTCCCAAATGGTACAGATTTAAATGGAATTAAATTTAATAGTGAATCTCACTCTGTGTGATGATATAGGGGACTAATACCAATTACCTGTGAAATGACAACAGCTGAGCTATAACGGAGACATTTGGGTTACCCAGAGTAGACTTCAAACACTGCCTGAAAAGGTGTTGCCTTTTGTACAGCTCTCTGTAATCTACCAGTAAATACTCACAATTTTCATTGGCAAAAAAGTTCAATTTCAAGCTGAAATGCTAGCCTCAGATATTCAGGGTAGTATATTCCCAAAAGCACAGTCAAGGGTGAAAAAGCCACTTGTAGAGCTCTCAGGCTGCTCGTCAATCCACCTGTAGCTTCCTTGCATGTCTGATGGGCAAGGAACTGTTCCAGTATTTTCGGGGTCTTTGCCAGGCTATTTGAACGGCAGCAAAAATATTAGGTATGTTTGGAGAGACTATGGAAGGCAGTAAACAATACAGTGCATTTCTGGAGTGAGTTTTCTTAGTAGTTTATGATTTTAAAGCTCAAAGCTCTACACTGCAATTTAAGAATTTGTAGTTATTTTGAACAAGGGAGAAATTAGGAGAAGATGATGGATTCTATTATAGGAGACTTGTTTAGTGTTTTATTCAAACACTATCCAGATATTTCATCTGAAGTCTTCATCTAGAGTGAAGATTACATGGGATCAGCTATCTGAAAGGAATTTCAATGGCGGAACATTTCCTTGGCTGTTAGACATCTGAGAAATCTAGAAGTGGATGATGCCAAGCTATCTGCTCTAAGTGTACTTCCCCCGTCTTATTTATCTGAATGAAATGTGGTTGCCACAAAAGGATATTTGCAATTGAGAAGGAGAGATCAAGTAGATTTGGCTTTCCTAGATGTGATCTATCTCTTAGCAAGTGTTTTACAGTTTATATTGCAAATATGAAGGAAAGGTTTTCTCATTAACGATTGTCACTTTACATTTTCAGCACAGAAAAACTGAGGATACTGGAGTAAGTTTCAAGCCACCATTTTAGAGTTTTAGGCAAGCACTCTCTTTGGCTCATTGGGATTACACTGCAGGCACTCAGTATGCTTGTGGACAATTTACAGATTTTACTTCTATTTAATCAAGTCATTAAAAATAAATAAATAATGAAAGTGCATTTACATATATAATTGCAAAAAGTATAGTTTATAAATAATTAGTAAATACATAATTCCAACCTTTGAATAAATAAGACAAAAAAATGCATTCAATCAAATTTAGTTTAATAACAACTGAAAGGAAAATATTTCTGATTTCTTTAGGTCCGTTTTAAAATCATAGATAATTTAGACTGGAGGGAACCTTTAGAGTTCATCTAGTCAAACCCCCTCCTCAAAGCAGGTGTCATTACATCAGGCTACTCGTGGCTGTGAGAAGTCAAGTTGAACCCTCCAAAGACAGATTCTGCAGCCTCTGCTGAATGCTGATTGTTGCGACGCATTGGTAAGAAAGAAATCCATGTGCAAAATGATTCTTCTTTTTTCTGGATACAATTTGAAATGTTCCACTTTCTATCAAAGGACTTTCTCACTCACAAAACTTTCTGAATTGCATAAATAGTTCAGGAATTGTATATCAGAACTTTATATCTGGTGGTAGCTAATAGATGACAAGGGGTAGTTCCTACATTTAGGCTTGTACGAGCCTACAGTGGTAATAATTAGTTAAGCAGCTCAGAGTGCAAAAGTTAGCACAGTATGTAAAATATTTGGGTTACTCTATGATTTACAGTTGATTTCTTTCCTCATGATTTTCTTTTCCCAAGCTATTATTGTCTCTAAAATATTTTCTAGATACTTCATTTAACTTACAGCATTTTGGTTCCTTATTCAAAGTTTTAACGGTCTTTCATTTACGCTTCATATGAAAATATTGACAAAAGCCTTAGCCAGTGTAATAACCTGTGTGGTGTGTCCTGTACAAATGCATCCGGAGAATTTTCGCAACACTGGCAATTAACATTTCCTTATACTTCCAAAACTGCTTTTTCCTTCCTTGTGGGTCAGTTAGCTCCTTCTGCCTTACTCTGTCCTCATCCTTGGATCTGAAGGCTGTTGTGGTGATATCTGGGTGAGCAGGAGTAAGATCTCATTCCTTGTTTCCTCCTTACCTTGGAACATAATGCTCACTTTGGATCTAATGTCATTTTTATGGCTAACAGTCTCTTTGAATTAGCAGTACTATAATCAAGTTTCCAGATTTAGTTCTTTCTTAGGCTTATTGGGCATGTGATAAAAATCTGTAAATTGACATTGTCACCAGTATTTAAAAACAGTCTCTTAAAAAGCATGCAGCAATTTAACTCCTATTTTTGGACAAACTCTGAAACTCTAGCATCACTGCTAGAACCAATGGTAGCCCTCCCCAGTGTGCAAATCTCGCCTGAGTTCACAGCCCCTGTACAGACCTCATCTGACTGCAGAACCAGGGAGCAGAGGTTTTGCCTCATCCTCTACTGATCTGTCCTATCTCCCTTCAACTTCTGTCCTCTCTTCTGTGCAGATCTCAGGTCAGAAAAGCCAGGAAAGCAGTTGTTATTACTCTCCTGGCAAAGTGATGCTTTAAGAAATATCTCGGAGAAACAGTAGACACCTACTACTCTGGTCCCAGGTTCAGCAGAAGGAAGGTATTGATCTGGGCTAGTGCTGGGAGTCTCTTCTTCCACCTTCCTGGGAGACCAGTGCCGTGCTAGGTCAATTCCTTGTTTAAACTGGAAAGCTGATAGTGTTGAACCCATCTATTTGCATAAACTCGCTGGCTATCTTCTTGCCATCTCTAATGTAAATCTACTATGGTATTGTGAAACTTTATTTATATTAAGCCTGCAATATTTACCAAAGCAAACCATACAAAAAGGGTCTTTTCTAACTTCCATAGCATTTTTCTACTGAGTTATTTGTTGGAAAGATATGTTCATGTATAATTAAACGTGGCTTTCTTAAACCTTTGCAGTTGGTAGCTTAATATGTATTTTGTTGTACTTTGAGTACAAAGGCTATATTATGTTTTTGTTGGCATCCTTGCTGGTTAGTATGCCAACTGCATAATTTTGTTCTCTGCTGTATGTCAGGATTCGAGTGCCGAGGGCTCAACAGGTGGTGCTGGGATAAAGTTCTGGCAAATCAAATAGGTAATGCAGTTATTTCTTTTGTCAAATTGTAATTGAAAACAGAGACGAGTTAAATAAAACTCACATTTTCCTGGTACAAAACAGGGTTTAGAATCAAACTCAAATCAGTTTCCATGACAAATACACATTACTACTGGAGCTTGGTCTGTAAATAAACATGCAACACCTTAATTTTGATGTAGAATGATTTCTTCCCTGTAAATTTAAACCTTAAGCATCAATGGTTAAACAGTAACAGAAGGCTAGAGTTCTTCGTGATTCTGTCTTTCTTGTACACGTTTTGTAGAAAATGTGCCAAAAGCTTCAGGAAAACTTTCGAAAGATTTAAATCTAAGAAGTCAGAGAATTGGAGACAATCTGTGATACATAATTCAAATGTTTAACATCAAGAGTTTCCTGCCATATTGTTTTCTCATCATTGCTATAACCATGCTCCCAGCAGAAAATGATAAATACACCGGAATTTCCAGTGAATGTGCTGAATGAAGTGCTGCTCATTTTATGCTTGACTTGGATAATGTTTATTAATACTGAAATCATAAAAGTGGGATAAATCCTTCTACACACACACAAAAAAAGCAACAAATCACATATGCATATGGGTTTCCAAAATTGCATATAAAAACACCTATGCACTTGCAAGCCTATCCACTTTGCTATTGTAGATGATTTTTTTTACACTAAGATCTTTTTATTTTCCTCTGAGGACCCACCTAAATCTAGTATATATAATTTTATCTACAGTTCCTACAGTCATCGTGGTTTTATTTAGTTTTCCATTCCTCATCCAAAGACATTTCTCCTAAACTGTGATTTTCTCAACTCCAAGTTCTGTTTTGTCAAATCTGAACTTATCATCCACTGAAGCAGCTTCCCATCAGTTCCTTAGGCTGGTCACAAACATCTCTAAACACTTTCAAGCTCTTATTTAACTGAAAGCTTTACTTTTGCATGGGGCCAGGTAACAACTCATTCCCTAAGAAGTGATCAGGAGCTAAGCAGCATGAGAAAAGTGTATCACATTCAATCCATAAACTTCATTATTTTTACTTTTTGTATATTGTAGTTACTTTTGTTTAGTGCTGCCAGAATACGTACATTTCTATTTCACAGCAGCAGGCTGAGGTTGTGATGTTGACTGCTGGGGCTGCACGCAGGTAATGGGACCACTGCCTGTGCCCTGACCTGGGGCACACCTGGCAGAAGAAGACATGAGAAACTACTGGACATGGCACAAGAAATCGCTGGATGTGATAGGTCAGAAGGTGAGAAGCTGACAAATTTAGAGGTATTCAAAGCTAGAGGAATTCACAGGTGAATAAGGAGGAGTTATGTGAAAGACAAATTTCACAGAAAGTTGGCGGTGAGCACCAGGGATATTTTTGGGAGCGGCTTAGTGCAAGGCCAACACTACCAAGTAACCATGTCAGCTTACCCACACAAGCTTGAGATCACTTTGAAATGGTATCAGAAACATCAAATTCAACATCCAAAGGAGTTGAAAGTGGAGCAGAGATTCACTAGATTAGTAGAGAGCTACTAAATCGATGAACCTTTAAGCTGTTGGCATTTAGCTACTCATCAATTTCTTCACACTTTTCATTATGAAGATACCTGGGAACAAGAAGACATTAGCTGACAGTAAGATATCCAGTTCAACATAACCCTCTTGGACTGTGTTCCTGACGAAGCAGAGCACAGCTTCCTTTACCCAACAAAGCTGCACTCAGTTATCTCAGGAGTTAATCTGACAGCCTGACTGCAAGGGACTGACTCAGAAGGTACAAAGTATATTACAGCCAAAGTATTACTAAATTGTTTGCCTCCTTAGAAATCTACTGACCTAGGACATGCAGTGAGGACTGATCCCCGCTCGCTATGATTTGCCATTAATGTTCAATGCATGAGCATGTTCTGTAAGAGAGAGAGTTGTCGTTTTTCTTTTTTTCTTTTAAATAACCATGTTGAATATTTATCTTAAACCTCAGGTAGCTGTTTAGAAAAGAAACAGCTGAGAAGCAGATAATGTACCCCTTTCATTGACAAAAGATTTATGTCTTGCCTGGCACGACTTCATACTTGCAGAGCTCACAGCTGACATAGTCAAACACAAGTAGCACGTAGTCCGGTGTTTATCCAGGGGAACCGAGACTGCTGCTCCCACGCTTTTTTGAGTGAAGTTAAATTAACCACATTGAAATTGGCTCAGATTTAAAAACATGATAAAATTCCTATTAAAAAGGGGGAAGAGAAGTTCAGAAGCAGTTTGAATCAATAAATACTGTGCAAAAATAAGCAGGGATGCACGAACATTTCTGCTGACCTTCTTGTAGGAGCCATCTGTGTAGTTGCAAGGCACCCTCTCCCCAGTGGGAACGGGTGAGGAGTTCAGCCACAACGCCAACCACCCTTCCGCCACGGCTGTCAAAAGTACTGTAGTTAGGCTTTGGCATATGTATCATTAAATTCCAGGCTGTGACAAAAAGAGAAGGGAAATAGTACGAAACATGTTCTTAGGTACGCCTTTGCCGTGGACTACATGTAGCTCGCTGTCACTGACTACTGAGAGAGAAGGTTTATCTGCATTTTAACACAACTTTCTAGCCAACGTGTGAAAAACAATAAGTTTGGCTTTGGTTTTAAGTAGGGGATGAGAAAGGTAGAAAGAATAGCAAAATTATGCATTTCCCAGATCGTTTATTTTCTCCAAGGATAATATGACAGTTTCCACAAGCTTTGCCACAGCTCAAATGAAGGAGAAGGAATAAATGTCTTGTAGGTACAGTGGTGACCCTCAGAATAGCCTTCACGGGAGGCCAAAAGTAGAGGCAAGGGATTGGGTATTCCTTAATTTAACGAAGTGAGCAGCTAAACCTGTAGGTTTTCTCTTTCCTTGCCCCTCATCACCCTGCAAGTGCAGACAGTTGTACCCAAAGAAGTGCGGCTCATGGCAGAATAAACTGTTGGAAAGCCTAGGCAGCATTTGCCCGAGAGAAAATAAATTAACCATACATCTAGGTAAAATTCCCCCTCCCATCTAATACAAATAACAGTAGTTTCTTCTGAAGTATTACTGTTAGCCTGGGACTGAAAATAAACCAGAATAGGTAGGAAATTCATTTCTGGTAAGCATCGCACTGGAGGCAGAGAAACAGGGAGAGCAAGGGGATAAGTATGTGTATACTTGTGTGGAAATATGTCTGTATATTAATGTACATACATACATCTCACTCCTGAACCTGGAACCAGATATCTAATTGTTCTGGAGTTTGCATAGGGGGGGGAAAAAAAAGAAAGAAAGAAAAAAAAAAGGGACGATTTAGACTTGAAAATAACATCTCTCTGTTATTTAAAAATAGGTGGCAGGGGAAGAACTAATCCTCCAGGACACCGGTAAGATGGGTATCATTTCACCTACCAGTCATCTCTCAGCCAAGAAATACATGCTTAGAGTTACATTTTCATCTCAGTTCGATGTACCAGGTTTTAGCTATTCAAATCCCTTTTTCCATTAGCGTTAGTTAAGCCTCTCAGGCTTTGTGTGTGGATGTTGCCCTACTTTTGTCACTCTGTCTCTGTGTGCCTTCAGTTCAGTTTACTTGCTCTGGTCTGCCAGATAAGTGAACCCTCACAGGGGTCTGGCTGGTGGGCACCCACAGGCTAGAGCATCACCTGCTGTGCCCTTCCAACCTGTGACACATTTGATACTTTCTTTTTCCCCTTCAGACGAGTACAGAGGCATGCACAGGAACACTGACCTGGTGAACACTGCTGAGTCCAGCCANTTATAATGATTAATAAACAAGACTAAACCATTTATAGTGCATTTATTACTGGAAACAATATTGAAAGTAATTTGACCCCTACTGTACTTTCTTTCTTTAAAATAATGCTATACGGTGGCAAAAAAAAAAAGGCTATGAAATTGTGTGTAGAGATCTTTTCAACTGGTTGAAATATAGACAATGCAAATTTTCTAGGTTCACATTGGTATAGTAGGAAGGAGCACATGACCTGCTCTTCTGAACTATGTGCTGTCACCACAAACTACATCACCGTTCCTACCTAACGTATAAAACGTTTGTTGGCCTGCTCCTGTGAGCTCTTTATTTATGGCTACTTTATCATCTGAATAAAGCCACGTTTTTCATCATTAGAAACATAACAGTTTTGCGAAATACAAAGTTGTACGGGTGAATGTGAATGCTTTTATAATGAAGTCATTTTGCTGTAAGCACTGGAGAAATCAGATAATGCCATACTGCGTTACTTAAGTAGCAGATCAAGTATCCTATGAAAGCAGTGAGTTCACAAGACCTCTCCTGGAATGTTGCTTTTAGCAAATGACTGAATGATTCCATTTCTCAGAGGATCTGAAAAGTTGGAAAACCAAGCTAATAGTTTTGTCTGCAGCTTCTTCAACTGGGAACTGTGCCCCCTCTAGCACATGTGCACAGCACCACACCTGATGATGGTATAACCCTGAGAAGTCCTTTCACAGTTGCCACAGAAGATAGTAGTGTGTTCCACAGTAGTTCATTTAGTACTGTGAGCAGCTCAACCACTCAGCTCTGGAATGATGGCCTAACAACTTACCCGAGGAGTGAGACTTGGGGTAAGACATTGACTGAGATGCCGGGATGCCAGTGCTGGTTAGTGATCAGATACATAGAGCGGAGCTAAGCTGCTGAAGTTATAGCAACTATAAAGAAAAGGATAATGTAGTAACATTGCCATTCTCAAATTAAACTCCTAACAGACAAAGTGAAAAATACCAAGCTTTGCAAGCAACTTACCTTAAAATGGCAAGGTTAAGTAAATAGAGGAGCAGCAAGCACAGACCTGATGGAGCGAGCTTAAAGGCACAGTAAAGGCTTAGTGTAAATGCGTATCATTAAACAGCCTCTTTGAATATCAAAAGTAGTTATCATGTCAAACAGGCAGAGAACATGGTTATCAGGAGTAAAAAGGCATTCTTCGGAAAGGAAGCCATGTCCAATTGCTTACTGAATAAAAGAATAGACTTGGAAATGTAAATTAAAACCAGAATAAATAGACCAACAACATTCTGAACACTGACTTTCTAAACATGCAAACCTAATAAAACTGTGTGCAGTTACTTCAGACTCTGGAAGACTGCTAGTGAAGCGGTACTGCCGACACATGACAGAGGTGGAAAAGGAGCAGTTCTGAAAGAGAAGGAAGATGAAGATCTGTGGGAAAGACTCAAAAAGTAACCCTGAGGACTAGGAACTAGTAAATCCGACTGCTGCAGCAAACAGTCTGCTATCATTTGTAAAAAGAATCAAGTTAGTCAACATAGGGGAAAAATATGTCCCTGAGAGAGGGGACTACCTGACTTTTGCAGAAGACAGTGATGCTTCCCAAGCCTACTGGAACTCCGTGGAGAGGTCAGCATGAGGAAACTCCAGCAGCCCAGTGAAATGTGCACCCTCTGAGCCACCACTGTGTGCTGTCTACCTTACGAAGTGAAGTAACTGTGGTAGAGTCATAAACATCTATTGCAGTTATAACTAATACTGCAGGGCTTTGGTTTTCTTGGTAGTGGAAAACAATTCTCTGTACTTCCGACTTTTTTCAAAAGCTGCAAGCCAAATCTCATACGCATCACTTAGACTGTGAAAATGTACGGCTGGAACTGCCTACGGAATGTAACTTAATGATAAATTGCATCCATGTCATAGAGAGACATAATGGAGCATTATTGGCATCATTCATCTTTTGGTATTTGGTGTGCAGAATCTGAGCTTGTTAATCAGCAATTTGTCCTGCTTGTACTTGCGAGCGGTCAATGCCAAGAGTGAATTTCCTCTATGTGTTTTTCCAGTGTGAGCTTTGCCAAACCCCTTTTGTTCAGAATGTCATTCCGGTTTAATTGTGCCAGTAACTCGTGTCTGGAAGTATTATTTGTTGTGGTCTGAAGCTCATGGAGACACTGCATCTTGTGTAGACCTAGTTCAGGTCTGGGGACAGCAAACACAATTCTGCACCCTACAGCAGCTGCCCTGCAGCCCTCAACAAGGGGATATTGAAGGTGTGCTAGGACTTTAAAAATTCTGATTTCTGTGTTGTGTACAAGCAATAAAGAGTACAACAGCTCATGGAGTCCAAGTGTTTCTTTTGGGACACAATTGTTGTCACACAGATTCTAAGAGATTTGCTTGAGGTAATTATCAAGACAATAAGTATAATTAGCAGCACGAAAATTATTTTGCATAATATCTATTACAGAGCACCAGCTACAGCAATATTCATAGTAGTTCTAACACTACTTCCTTTCTCAGTAGCTTGGTGGAGGAAGGTTATGGATGCACAGAACTTCACAAGCTTATTTAAAGTTGTTTTGGAAGAGATTACTCATTCTTGGCCAGGGGAAATATGCCACTAGCATGAAAAAAGATTTGAAAGTGGTTGATACATTGGTCTCTGTAATGT
>WEIS01059259.1:0-11020 GCA_013389965.1 Todus mexicanus
TTTCTGTTTCATTTTCTTCTTATAGTTCTTTTTTGCTGTACTTAAGCCCATTTGGCAATTAAATTGCAAAGCGAAACATCGTTTGACCCAGGGTGCAGCAGTGTGATTTGTCTGTATCGAACTATCTCCCCAGGTTGTTTAAATCGCTCAGCTGAAGGAAGTGATGGATCCTCAGGAGCCTGGTCTGCCTTGGGTGTGGAATGAAGATGCTGGTGGTTAGTATCCCAGCTTTAACTTCTGCTTCTATGGATACTGGTCTGTACATTTGCAGAGGTCCTTGTTATTCCTTCAGGGTCACAGTATAGATAGACCAGTATTTGGACTCCTACAAATCACTTACAGACATGAACTTGGCAAACATATTGGCGACTAAACATGATGTAGTTAATTATGAGTTAACCATTAAGCTATTAAAATGATATTAAATGCTGGAAAGTCGAAGGCTTCTGTCTGCTGTCTAGATTTAAGGCTTTAAAGGGCTGACAAATCTTAGTTATTGTCAGTTCAGCATTATTGATTCCCTTGGCCTTTAAAATACACAGCTTCAATTACGTAAATTAGGGTCTTTTATTACATCAACAGCTTTTTAATTCTGATCTTTCTGGCAGTCTGTAGTTTGTCATGGATTGAGAGAGGTGGTGGTAATAAGAGGTTCAGTTTTTAAAATAACTGCAAACTATTGTACACAGAAAACATCTAAGATGCCTTTTTCTGTTCTTTTACCCTAGAGAAGTGAATACCTCACTTCCCAGCATTGCAGTCTGAGACAGAGCCAGAAGATATGAATTATCAAATAAATAATCTCCGTGAAGCTTTTCTAGATGGACAAGACTTGAATAGGTCCTGAGGGCTTGATGGAACTTGAGTAATGTTGGATCTCCTAGAGTAGTCTTAGGCTCCGTGCCCTCTCTTATGGGAGAAATAAGGAACCACAGCTGGAGTTACATATTTCACGTGGGTAGTGAACTACTCTGGAAATAAACAGCAAACACCAGTTTGTTGCAGCCTTACAACTGTTAAGAAGCAATGACTGATAAATTGTAATATGAGCTGGGCTGGGCTTCCTTTTCAACTGCAAAAGGGCTTTTTATACATAACTACCACCTTTTCTGTGAGGTCAGTCTCCTTTATGTCATTTTAAAATGTTCATAATCCTACTCCAAGTGCTTTGTCTAAATGTACAGTTGCACTATACTGGTATCTGTAGAAGCACAGAAGCCAGGTAATCTTCTGTTCACTGTACTAGGGAGGTCAGTCCTTTAGGTTTGAAATGTGCACCCAGTCACCATGTCCCACTTCTCAGTTAGTCCCTCTTTGTTTCTTGGAGCATTTCTGCTGCCTTTTCTAAAAGCTCCCAGGGCTCCACCTTATTCCCAGGTGTTAGATCTTGGTTTAGCCTCTTGTCTGCAGGCAATTAGTGGTGTGGCTTTAGCCTGCCTTACTAGTAGTCCTCAAGCTCCACATTGTGTATCTGAAGCTTTTGTTTATCAGCTAGCTATTTTTAAATTATTTATAGTATTGTCTGCATTGGTTTCAAACTCTCTGCTGACACTTAAATGTAGCACTGAATGCAGAGGTTCTTCAGTCTTCTTTTAATTACCTCTGCAGGTTGTTTTGCAGGATGATCTTTGCTTGTCTATCCTTAGAGTCCTGAGCTTTCTTGGAGCTTCTTGAAAAGCTGTCACTCCCGTTAAACACCCTGCTTGAGTCCTTAGAACAGTCCATGGAATGGGAGATGCTTTATTCCATTCCTCAATCCCAAACTTACTTACAGATGCTACCCTGCTGGCCACAGCTTGTGCCATTTGACAAAATCCAGCTTCTTCTGGCCATCTCCAGTGAGAGTTGTTTGGTACAGTACTGTGCCAGCCAACCTCAAGAGCTAGAGCCTGGGAAGGAGACAGACAATCTGAGAGCTCTGACAGCTCCAAGGTCTGTGGACACATAAGCCATCTAGAGATGAATTTGTCAGCTCCTGGGGACTTTCAAATTGTGCTTCTCCAAACAGGTCCTCAGGGCAGTGAGTAGGGATCTTTCTTTCAGGATTTTTCTCTGAAAATTTATTGTTTACAGGACATTACTTTTTAAAGGTCATGTAGCAATGGTGACTTCGTCGATGCTGCTTATAGATTGCCTGTGCCAAACTAAAACAGTTGTGAGGAGGAAGTTTTGTAGCTGCAGTTGTTTGGCATCTCCAGATATCAGTGGAGGAGAGTCTGTTTCAGAGTAGAAAGTTAATTAGCATTCATATTCTGTGAAAGGCTTCCTGGCTACCCTCCACTTTGGAGTTTTTCCATCTGCCAGAAGTGGAGAAAACCTTCTCATTGATCTTATTTAGCACTAGCAAGGCCTTGATGACATTTGGCACCATCTCCATCCTATACAACTCAGTGTTCACGTAACTTCAAGGAGAACAGGGCAATTCTGATGGCTACTGACCTCTGGGCCCTGGCTTCTCTGGCACCAGCCCACGCCTTTGGGGAGTGTGGATAGAGCTGTACATTTGGAAAAAGTTCACATCCTTGCCTATCCCAGTAAAGTTTACTTCTAGGAGACTGGCTGTTGGTATGCCCCAACAAATGGACATAGTGGCCCAAGGTTTGACAGTCCAGTCTTTGGCCTTTCAATACTTTCTCCAGTGTCCCTTTCTGATTTTTTTCCAGATACTCCTTTCAGAAAAGCCCAAGAAGTGTAGATCTTACTAGAATTTAGGAGACCAGAACAGGTTCCTTTGCTCTAGGTGCGCCATGTTGGAGGAGTTACTGCTTGGAACTGAAGGAAACAAAAGCTAGGGAGTGGAGATCCATTGCAGGCTGTAAGAATCAGACTCTGTATTCAGAAGTGAATATTTGGGTTAAGCATCCCTTGCGGCAGTAAATACATTTTGCTAAGAGTTTTATAAGATGTGTCTAAATTTTAGGTGCTTGCATTGCAAGAACTGGTGCTTTTCCACTGATTAAAGCTATTTCCAGATGCTGGAAAGAGCAGCTGGAGTCATTGGCTGCCCCAAGGCAAGTGTGTAAGTTTCTCTTGCCAGCCAGCTCAGGGTGGCTGCTAGTCTGAGTGCTTCACAACATGAGCTTGCCAGTCTGGCTTGGTGCCTCCGGTCATCCCCTTCTCGATGTGACTGTCAGTGTGCCTGTGGCAGTTCTGAAGTGACAGAGGTGACAGGTCCTAAGGCACTATGTGAAGGGACACCTGTCATTTTGTGAATATTAAAGCACAAGGACCAGGAATGCCAACATGACCTTTTAGATTTTTAAACTCAAGGTTGTTTCAGCTTCATTGCCTTTTGTGCCATTGTTTGGAAACAATTTTTGTTTGTTTACGTCTGAGCTTAAAATTACATTGCAGCGCTGCATTTAGCTACGGTAACAGATGTTGGTACATTTTATAGAGCATAAATAACAGCTGTGAGTTGTGAAGTCATAATTCTGTCTGGGGATCCTTCTTACAGTTTGTCAAACTAAAAGAGCAAATCTTGAGTGACAAATCTGTATGTATTTGCCAGAAGTTTATTTCAGGCATTGCTTGGTACCCGTTGCTTTCACAGGGCTGGGTATTATGGGGTGTAGATGCTGTAACAATGAACTCAAAGATTTCCAAACACACGGAGAAGTTGATACATCTGAGAAGATATGTTAGCCCATGCTTGAGAAGAGACAAGTGTCCAAATGAGGTTCACAGATCTACCGTGGTGAACAGGGTGTTGCTGTCTCAGGGAAAAATGGGTCAACTCATATGTTTTAAATCAGGCTCAAAGGGGCATACTGATTTCATAGAATGTTTTGGGTTGGAAGGGACTTTAGAGATCATCTGGTTCCAGCCCCTCTGCCAGGAGCAGGGACACCTCCCACTAGACCAGGTTGCTCAAGGCCCCATCCAACCTGACCTTGAACACTTCCAGGGACGAGGCATCCACAACTTCCCTGGGCAACCTGCTCCAGTGTCTCACCACCCTCAGAGTGAAGAACTTCTTCCTAACATCTAATCTAAATCTACCCTTTTCTAGCTTAAAGTTGTTTCCCTTTGTCCTGTCACTACAGATTGTTGTAAAAAACCCATTCTGAGGTTTCTTATAAGCCCCTTTCGTGTACGGGAAGGCTGCTACGAGGTCTCCCCAGAGCCTTCTCTTCTCTAGGCTGAATAGCCCCAAGTCTTGCAGCCTGACCCCATAGGGGAGGTGCTTCATCCCGCTGATCATCTTCATGGCTCCAACAGTTTGATGTCCTTCTTGTATTGGGGGCTCCAGAACTGTACTGATCTGAGATTTCGTTAGATATGTTAGCCCAGGAATGTTTGCCTGCACACATAGAGGTGTAATTTGTATTTTCTTGGATTTCTCAGTGCAGGATTGAAACATGTGGATGAAAAATATTAGTTAATAAGCAGAGTGTCTGCCAGCCTTTCTTGGAGTCAGCAAAACAACAGAAATATCATCAACTTTGAAACTTGTTTTCATCTGATCGGTTGTGATTGCAATCAGTTGTCAGATAGCTTTTTAAAGGCAAACCAGTGAAAAATCTAGTGCACTTTGAAAAGCAGTCCGTAAGAAAAAAAATCTATTTACATTGCTTTTTTAAAATATATATGTTTAATAGGCAAGTCAAGAAGTGATAAAATCTGTCCATACAAATTGAATATTCAAGCGTTGCTGAAAAATCTGTTAATGTCTTGCCTAAAGAAAAACAAAAGTCCTCATGAGAAGACATTTCATTTCCTGTAGCGCACTTTTCAAGCAACCGTTTCAACAGATAAATCTAAAATCTCAGTATTGTACCTCTCAGTATAGTACCTGTAAGAGAATGTAAATAGCACAGTGAGCCTTTTCCCTCACTAGATGGCATTATTGCCCTCGGAACAGTGACAGCACCAGAATGCTCCCTTCAGCCAAAGAGATGTACAGAAGAGTACCTTTAACTAGTTGAACTCTATCTTTTTTGGGTTCAAATACTTGGCCGAAGTGCGTCTGAAACAAAATTCTTAGCCAGCCATTACTGTCTTCATGTTTCTTGTGGCTCATAAAAGATATTTTTGTTTAAATGTGCAAACAGATAAACAGTCTCCAGTCCTGTGGAGCACCAAAGACTGAGGACAATGAACTCAGTCCTGAAAATGAAGGATTAGCTGAAGAAAATCTTCAGAAAATAGGGGAGAACAACCTGAAGATGGCTAACAAGTGACGAAACAGGCTATTGAAAAGGAAAAGGAAGCCTTTCATGCCCTGAGAGCAGGTGAATTCCACAAAACTGTTGAGTTGTTCACTGACACCATCAGGTTCAACCTGCAGCTTGCAGTCATATGTAAGTTGAGCTGGTGTCTTCCTGAGGCTGCTGAGATCAAGAGCTGTCATTAAGGGCTGTGACAAAACAATGAAAAATGACCCTGGTTCTCCACAGCCGTACCACTGGAGAGGGAACTCCTTCCAGCTCTTGAGTTGCTGACACGAGGCTACCAGAGACCAAGAACTGACCTGCCAGCTGGGTTATAATGAAGACACCAATTCCATGCTAACAGAAGTTCATGAAAGAGTCCAGGAAAGAAAGCCAAGGAAAGATGACTTGGTGGGTGTAGCAGAGAGGATGAAGAGGGAACCAAAGGAGGCAGGATTAGGAACTAACAAAGCCCCCAAAGATATGGGAAGAGTTAACAAAGCAGCTCCAGTGAAACAAGACAGCTTGTGGGAAATATTGGATGCTCTTAGTGGCTCCTTATCCAGGAGAATGAGGGACTTTGAGGTTAAAAAAATGGTGGGAATCATTGCTGAAGGGCAAGAGCAGGTATTTAACAGGGAGTTAAAAATGGCAGAGTGAACTTGTGGCATGGAGACGAAATGAAATGTGGTGTTTCTCCTGACATATGGTAGCTTGATGGGATCAATGCCTGAATTGCTTGAGGTCTCGAAAGGAATCCTGCTTGTCCAAGCCGCTCTCTGCAGGGGAGGACATCCTGATGTCAGCAAGTCCCTTTACAAGTTCTGGCTTTCAGCCACTTGGGGTACGTGGACTGTGCTGGAGGCTCACCGCTCAAACTCCAGGTTTCCTTCTTAAAATGCTGATTGTATAATCCCCTATTGAGGCCTGTGGCCATCAAAAAAATAAACCACAAGGTTTGAGCCTTTAGAATAAAGTAAAACGAAACCATGAAATTGTTGCAAAATAATAAAATTTAAAGTGTTTTGTACTTTTTGG
The DNA here is from genome assembly GCA_013389965.1 of Todus mexicanus. Taxonomy (NCBI): domain Eukaryota; kingdom Metazoa; phylum Chordata; class Aves; order Coraciiformes; family Todidae; genus Todus; species Todus mexicanus. The sequence continues at coordinate 6,192 of WEIS01059259.1, forward strand.
CTGTTTTTACTTAAATTCGGAGGTTTTAGTCAAAAGGGCTTCTGCAACTGTGACTGCTAGAAGCCTCTAACAATATATTTTGAGGATTGTTTTTTTAAACACTTTATTCAAAGGGTCAGTAGTATATGGTAAACTCCAGATATTGTAAAAATGAGCTGAAAATATTTTGGGGTACACAACATTTGCAGCAGCCCAAAGTAAAAACAAGGGACTATTCAGACCCACTAATGGACATGGGGGAGCAGAAGCCCTGGTGTAGTTGCTGCAGCTGCTGCTTGGTGGGGCGGGACGCTCATTCAGGTGATGCTTGTTAGCAGGAGGGTATTTGAAGAGAGAGGAGCTAATGAGCTGTTTTCAGGTGGAGAGAGGAATGAGGGGTGCTTGGGTTGGGCTGAAGTTTCTGAAGCTCTTTGCTGGAGGAGTGGAGAGGAGGCGCTGGGATAATTGGGTAAAGTACCACTGCTTGTTTTATTCAGGGAGATTGTTGGAGGAAATCTTCCTTGAGTTATTTTCTTTGATTTAGGAGTGATAAAGAGCTTATTCAGAGTGGGTCTTGTGTCTGTATAGAGAGCTACTCCCATCTTTTGATGCCTTGGTAAGAAAGGAGGTGGAGAGCTTCCTAAAAATATGGAGAAATATCAAATGCATAAGAGGAATGCTAAGCAGGCTTGTTTCTGTCTCACCCTTGTGCCTCATAAATGATGCCTGTGAGTTCCTCAGCGTCGTCTGCTCTTGTGTCTGAGTGTGGAAGTTGTTTGGTTTTATGATGATGCTTCAAGAACAGTGCTGAAGAAAACAGCATTAGAAAATGAGTGTTGTTGAGGGCTGTCTCTCCGTAGTCTGATGTGGGTCCATCCTAATGGTAGAGGTTAGAGCTGGGCCTTGTTCAGAGGTGGGGAGAAGATCTGGCACATTCTGGGCGGAAGCAAAAATAATTTTAGAATACAAGTGAGCATTTAAAAGTAATAATAACTGTAATGTGGCTTGGCTGTCACCATCGTTGCCTTTGTGTTCCCATCTTTTCAAAATGGGGGTTGATCTCCTTTTGCAGAGTAGCTTAGTGCTATTCACAGCGAGGGAGGACCTGTTCCAGGGTGCCCACTCTGGCTGTGGGAGTGCCCATCTTACATATTGGGAGACCTGTAGCAATCAGGAATTGGGATAGGCACTGGCTGGACTGCTTGTCCAGGGAATGGAAGTCTGGGAAAAGACCTGTCTCACTTTAGGGGATGGTTTTATAGCATACAACCCCTGGGAATCCTGTAGAGTTGGGCCATTTGTATAAGTGTGCTTTCTCCTCAGGCTTGTTTTTGTGTTTTGGGGTGGTTGTGGGGGTTTTTTGAGGTCAGATGATGTCAAGAAAGGAATGAAGAGTTATATGTTCCAGAGGAGAAAATGGAGATGGGAGATTGTCTTGGCCCAAGAGGCATGTACTTCAAAAAATCTGTGCACATGTGTGAGAGAGAGGGAGAGAAAGGGGAAGAGGGAGACAAGGTATCCCAAGCACTGAGGTGTTTTGTAGAACTTGGGCACAGCTCTTTAGATACTATTTTGAATAAGACAACAGCAGAGGATCCTCCACAATGCACTGGAAGTAGTCAATTCTGATGACAACTGACAGCAGTTTTTGTACCTACTCTCAGAAGATAACTCACCTCCCTTGTATTCCATCTCCAAGACAGCTGATGCCCTCTATCCTCTGCGTTCCTTGTTGCTGTTCAATGCACCGGCACCTTGTAAGGCAGACGGCATTTCCAAAGCACCTTGTAACGGAGGATACTGGTTTACGAGATGGGGACGAGGTGCCTGAGAAACCCTGGGCACTTTAGTGGAAAATGCCACTTTCCCTGGGGGCACTTTGGTGGAGAAGATGATGAGGTGTTTTGGTGCTCAGGGCCAGGGAGTAGCCCCTGTTTTTGGCTTTGCTGGACAATTCTTTCAAGGCAGTGAGTCACCATCACCAGCAGCCTGTAGTTTATAATCAGTCTAATAAGTAGCAGAAGCCACTTATGATTTTTTCCGTGCTTTTAGTAATAGATGCAGGCTGACATCTTCCAATTTAGAAAGGATTAGAGAAAGCAGATACCTGGCCAAAGACACAGATTCTCCTTGTCCTTATGTATCACAAAAGAGAAGCAGCTTCCTCACTACCTACTCCCTGTGTGGAGGTGAACATTTTACAAACTGAAGCTTAAATGCATGATGAGGGAGACCAGGAGGGAGTGCTGCAGAAGCAGCTTTGCGTGTGACCAGAGCAAAGACACGTGTGTGCCCGTGGGTGGCAGCAGAAGCCAGGACAGGGCACCTGGTGTGCCCATCCTGACCGATGCTGTGGGATGTCACCCTGGGATGTCGCTCTGGGGTACCACTGCAGCACAGCCGTGTGCTGCCAGCACGCTGGCCCCAAGGTGGCTGTAAAGAAAATATATTGTAGAGTTGCTCAAAGAAGTTACTGTGAGTGCCTTTATCTTACTCATTGTTAGTCAGGATGCCAGATTCCATGATGTGGCTGTGTAGGACGTGCAGATGGAGTTAGCCCCAATGGAAAGCCACCTTCAGAGAGGAAAAACTCAAAAGTGGTTTTGGGGCTCGGGTAGAAATTGGAATTACTGGCATCCTGTGATGAAACCCGTTGTGGTCTGACTGAAAAGGAAAGGGAAGAGTGTGTAGCACTCACTGCCAAATCATCCTTATTAACAGAGTAAGGCACCGCCTTTGGTTTTCCTTTTGGTTGTTCTGGTGCTGTACCTCTCTCAGGAGATGAAGAGGGCTGAAGCAGTGCTGCATTAGACATTTTGTGCGGGTGAAAAGGAAAAAGCAAACTAGTTATAGAAGTAATACTGCAGCAGTAGCAGTTGCATAGAGAACAATAATTTAGAATTATTAAGAATATTATTAGAATTCTTTAGAACAATAATAATTAGAATAGCTGTGGTGACCGCCACAGGACCTGTGTGAGGTCCTTTGGCTTCAATCTGGATTGCTCTTAAGTTATAATGAGGGATAGAAAGAATGGTCTCCATGCCTCCTCCTTTCCTGTAGGAGAAAAAAACCCCAATTCTCCTGGAGACACACAACTTGGGAGGCTGCAGGGTGTTCATTTTTCTCAAGTGGTGTGTAGGATCTCACCACACCCTGCATGATCAGTGAACTAGAATGCCCTTGTCTAACTCGGGGCAAAATCCGAGGAACAGATTAGCCAGAGCATATTTTAAGGGCTACTATTACTTTCATAGACCTGGCAATATTCATCATACTCTTGTAGAGCTGCCACTTGAGGTTTATCAAGAAAGTCTCTGCTTTCTTTCCCTAGCTCCCCTTTCTGCTTCCATCAAGGAGCTCTAACTCCTGCCATTGCTAACAGCTCATCCTGGGGAAAACCCCTTGTTGATAAGAACTGCAGCTTTCCACACACGTGGATTTCCAGTGAACCAAATGGGATTTTTTTCTTCAGCCTTTCAGGGTCAAATGAAACAGCTGCAACCAGTCCTACTGATGGAGTACAGGTTTTGCAAGCTTGGGGCTGTTAAACTGAACTGCCAGGAAGGTGATCAGGCTGGACATTATAAACTGCCCATTTTTAGGCTATGGCTCTGTTTTGGGGGTTGTCGTCATTTCTGGTGCATGCTTTGTCTGGTCTCGAAGGCTGCGTGATGCAGGGAGTTGGGAATCCAGCATCTTAAGCTGACAGCAATGTATCTGATGGAAAAATGAACTGTGACCCCTGAGGAAAAGGATTATCTGCTAATCCTACCAAAGTGGTGGAGGGGCTCTGTTAAACCAGCTGTGTACCTTGGCAGGGCTGGCTTTTCTTAAGGGTCTGCAGGATGCCTGGCCAGCATCTCTCCTGTGGTGCTGCAGAGCCCAGGGCTTGGTAGAGATATTGCTGGGAGAACAGAGACCACACTGCTGAACTGCTAACCATCTTGGCTGACTCTGCTGTTTAGTAGTTATAAGATCACAGCTCCAGTTGTGATGTGTAATTGCAGTTGTGGGTGGGATTTATGATGGAAACAATTCAATTTTGGCTGCCTTGCTGGTTAATAGCTCATATCATGAGTGAGAAGGTTGCATCAGAAACCACTAGCTGACCACTGGAAAATATAAACTAGTACTGCCAATATGAGAAGTAGGGCATCACCAAGAAACTGTGACTTCTACACAATGTAGAAGTAGATCTGAATTACTGAATTTTTGTCAACACCCTCAGCAGTTGAAATACTGGATGTAAATAATCTTTCCTTACCACAAGAGGGGAAATAACTTTTGGACTCCGTAGTATCATTTCTTCTGATCTTCTTATCTCTGTGATTTAATGTCTTCTATCTCCTTTCTGTAACAAGACCATAAAAATGAGGGTAGATTAAAATATAAATGATACTGAATTTTAATTCTACTTGGTTTACAACTACTCTAGAATATTTCTGCATTTTTGACTTGGACAAGAATGAGTTATTGAGCCAGTCTGTCCAGTCACAGACATGCGGGTTATTTACTCACATGAGGCTGGGGATGAGAATGTGCTAGATGGGCTTTTCTCCCTTGTGATGCAGAAACTCTCTGCATGCCAAATGTTTGCCCTTCCCTCATCACACCTATTCCATGTGCTGTAAGAAAGAAAATTATGGCAGAACAATCTTCAGACTGTGGTTTGGTGCCACCTCTTGAAGAAAGTAGTTTTCTCCGTCCTCATTTCCTGGGCTTTCACCCCACACTAAGATATCTGTTTGTACCATGGAGGACGAGGGACTGGAGTGACACATTAAAGGAGATTTGAGTAGAGCCCTTGTCTAATTTCATAGAATGATAGAACTGTCAGGGTTGGAAGG
>WEIS01059266.1:0-21107 GCA_013389965.1 Todus mexicanus
TCTCTCATTTTTTTTTCTTCTCTTTCCTATGTGTTTTCAGGCTGCTGTGAGATTTTCCTCACAATACATCTATTGTTTCCCAGTCACATCACCACTGGCTGTAATCAACTCTGATTTCTTTCTTTCTTTTTATTTCTTGCTATAACCATGAGATTTACACATGCAACAAATAAACAAAACCTACCATAAGGTTATAAACAAGTTGACTATAGAAGTGTTTATTCCTCAAGGCTTTAAATGTTGTGATCAAGAAGGAAGAACAAAGACCTTCTTCTCACTTATGAACTTCTAAATTAAAGTGTGATTCTCTATGCTTGGTTTCTGTTCCATCAAATCTCTTAACACAGTGCCTAGAACTGACATTGTGTCTTTCCCGTGCGTTAGCCATAGGAATGCACAATAGTAGCATCTCAGGTGCATCCAAGGATTAATGCAGTCTCTGATAAGTGAAAATTTCAGTCTCTTTGGATGCGCCACTATCCATACTGTTTTGTTTCTCTATATTCATCTTGTGTAGCTTTAAGTCAAAGCGTCTTCAGCATCAGCTTTTACAAGGCCGATACACACTTGTCTCCAGACTGTTCAGCCTTCCTCTGTGCCATCTTTACCCTTGTGCATCATCTCTGAGAAGGAGGGAAAAACTAAAAAATGCCAAACCCACAGGGATAATTGCCTCTTTTTCTGTTCTTCCAGGATGCAATACATAGCCCATTATTGATGAGAATGAGTGTCCCATGTTCAGCTGCCTTTGCATAAGGCTCCATGGTCTCAGTCTCATGTTTCAGACCTCCCACTAGTTGTGTCAATTTTTGCAGTAGTTCCTGACACCCACTCATCCACTAACAATTGCATCAACACCATCAATTTCTATTCACATATGCAACATAGCAATAGCCACAATGGTGTTCACTCTCTTATGAAGTAGACCAGATCTAAAAATGGTGACAGGGAGGCTGAAAAGCTCTTTAGTCATGAAGCTACTCAAGCAGGTGCTTTCTGAAGTAAGAAGAAAAAGTCAAGTATTAAAAGTCAGTTGCAGAGTAAGTGCTGCATCTCTTACTTCAGACAAAGGGAGTTTTGTGGAGTCCCATCATCTACACAAGTGAATTGGGAATCGGATATTAAATACGAAAAACAAAGAGAGATCTGTCCTGTGGCTTGGGGCACCGATCAAAACACAGCGTGGGAGGGCAGCCGAAAGGTTAACCCTTCCTGTAGCCTTGAAACTGCACTGAAAATGGCCTTTGTGTATCAGAGAATAAGCTTTACAAACCCCAAACTCGTGGGTCATTGTGATAGTGAAAAGATGTCCATTGAAACGGGGAATGGATCATGTTTTTGTTTCTTGCATATAAAATTGTTTTCTGAAACTTTCAAATGACCTTTCTATGGATGCTGAACTTTCCATCATTTACTAACACTCACATGTACAAACAGTTGCCCGAAGGGACTACCACACATGGCAAAATAGGTTTCATCTATTAATCCCCTTCCCATTGAAACACTGAAAAAAAGAGCCAGAAAATGTGGATGAATATCAGATACATATGAAATATTGTGAAGGTCTGAAAAACATATTATGAATTTTGGCTGGAACATCATTCCCTCTTGCCATTTTCACATCCTGGATAAAATAGAGTACATGGACCAAACCTTGTTCCCATTGCTATCACTGAACACACCTTGATTGTATCACAGAAGATTTAGCCCTTCAATACATTGACATCAAAATGGAAACCAAGTCCTTAATTTGATGGGATTTAGATACCTCATTTAGTCAAATAGGCAGTTACAGCTTCATAGCAGAAGAGTAATTAGAATAGATCCCACAAAACAGCTTCAGGATAGAATCGAGAGACAACCCTGTACATTTGCTTTGGCTAAATTTAACTTGAATTCATAGATCCAGATTCCACTCAGGCTTCAGCTGAGTGTCACATCTTGCACAATATCAGGCCTTGGAAAGGGATGGCCAAGATGTAAGAAAAATGACATGTCAACAAGCTTAGAAAGGCTAAAATGTCAGGTTAAAACTTTGGAACCCAAGACAGGTGAACTTTCTATTTTTGTTGCTCTGTTGTGATCCTTTCTATAGATACTTTTCCTTCTGCTCCTTTCTTTATTGCTGTCTTTCCTGCTTAAGCAACAGAAAAGTCTTCAAGGCAATTTCTAGGTCCTGCTTTGTAGCAATACCCTTTACTTGAAATCTGACCTTCTATGAAGGCATCATCAGGTTCAAAAGTACTTTAAAATAAGAAAACAATCTCAATATTTCTTTTCCCTGTTATTAGATATAGGTGTTAATCTCCATACTATACGCTGAAAGACCAATTGCATCATGGTAGTACTCCCGGTGCCTGTATTTGGCCTCAAGGTCCTTGAGAACATAAGTGTAGAGGTAAATCCAGGTACGCATGTCCCTGGAAGCACCTGTCCTTTGTCGCTGCTGTACCAACGCACCACCTGCACACTTTGGCACACTAGTGGTTTTGGAGTCACCAAATGCTTACAGCTCTCCGTCTGTGTGTGATCAGCTGGCAGCTTTGGTGCAGATGGGGACAAGAGGGTACACTGTGCAGCCGGGTAATCTCTCCAGTATTTCACGTCAGCACTGAACAATGTAATAAAAGTTTGCAGATGAAAATACTAAACTGGCTGGAAGGCAATAATTCATGTTGAATTTTATGACACTGGCCATTTAAGAGCTGTAGGAGTGTTTGAAGCAGGAACATATCCCCTATTCCAGCCAGCTCGACTACAGCAATGTTTTCGACACACAAGAAGATTTTTGCCCAAGTCTGATAACCTGCCATCTCTGTCTGGGAGGGCTATGTCTGTCTTTGGAAGCTAATGATGTGCAAAGGAAGGTGCCCGGAGGAGGGATGTAACTCTGTTATATTGTGTGTGATTTCTGCCTACTGCAAAAACGACTAGAGGAAAAAGTACAGACATACATATACATAAACTATTCAGTTTGTGAAAGAGGGAATTCATAAGGAGTTGCATGTGGGACAGAGTAACATCTATTCCCCACTCAGTTAATAATAACAAGACCCAGAAGTCACAAGTGGGGAGGTCATAAAGGGATTTATAAAAACATTCCATGTTCAAGTAAAATGTGATGTAACCCATTATGTAATATTATTTATATACATTTGTTTTAATTTCTTTACCACGTCTTTTGATTTAAATCATTTCCCTCTAAGTCAGGAGTTGGTTAAACATGGTAGTCCTCTGGCAAACACGGTGGTAGGCAACAATTTGGTCTGTGATGGGACAGATGTTTCATGCTTGGCAAAAGCCAGTGAGATAGAACTTGTCTTGTGTGTTTTTCTCCAGCAGCGTTTGGTGAATCAGTGTGAAGCTCATCCTGGAGCCAGCAAATCACTTTCCTGTATACACCAAGTACGGACATAGCATTCTATGGAGTGTTGAGTAGCACCATTCATGTTTCTGCTGCTCCAGCATTGTGGACCATGTCACTGAAAAGAAAGTCCGGGCCTTTTACAGGGTATAAGCTCAACCTGAATGCGTCCCTCCTCTGTTGATGAAGCACTGGTAATACTGACCTTGAAAGAAGCTGATATTATATAGGGAAGGATTTGGTGACTGGTTGGACAGGGGTGTACAAAGTCTGACTGGCATATTTGGGACTGTCCTCCAAAAACATTACTTGGGATTTAGGAATCAAGTCATTACCTATTAATACAAGCTCAGAAGCAACCTTTTTATGACCACTTGCTTTCTAATAGCTCCAAAGACATTTATGTAGTTGCAACATATAAAGCAACGTATTCAGAAAGACAGGAACCACATGGTGATGAGCATGTAAGTGATATGTGGGCGCACAGGCACACACGTGCACATATAAGAGCACAATTTGTCATCAGGATTGCAAGAATCTGTAGTGGAATAGAAGCAAAACTGGTAATTGAAATAATAAAGAGAAAAAAGGCACTTTCCCACAAAAATCAGGCACATGCCAGTGGTACTTTCCCAACCTAACTGAGAGGAAAAGCCCTCTTGGCTAATTCATTGCAAAGCTAATGAAAACCAGACAAGGAATTGAAACCAAAAAAGCTTTATGTTTCAGGGAAAACAAAGCTTTCCAATGGAAATTATTCATTAAAAAGAACTGGTTCACTGAAATTAACAAAAAAATATGTGAGAGAAACACCATACTGAATGTGTTTTTGGTGATAACAATCTTACATTTATATACAGCACATTTCAGCCAGATGGACTCTGAAGTACTTCACAAGCTTTGGTGCTTGTACAAACGAAATGTAAAGAATCACTTTTATTCCTCCCCCCGCCATTGAAATATATATTTTCTGGGTGAATCACTGCAACTGCATAAAAATGCATTGTGTCACGCAATAGTTTATTAGAGTTGTAGGCAGACAAGTTGACAGAACTTAGCTGTCAAGATTTTTCCTTACCCTGGCTGGCTACAAGGCTTAACACCCTCACCCTTCAGGAAAATAAATAAATAAATTATATGCTATTAGTGTCTAAAGCAAAACTCTCATTTTCTTAAGATGGGGTTGTCCTAAGCAAAAATGGAGAGATTGTCTCATTAACTGTCCAGTGGGAAGAACACCTATTGCAGTCATCAGTCACAACGCAACACTTTAGGTTTCCTATAAAAATCTCCAAAATTGCATCGTGCATAACTTACAAGCCAGGATGTGGGTGCCCATCAAAGGCATCCTGGCTGTAGCTGCTGTGGGCTTTATGGAAAGCCACTCTCTGCTCTTGTCAAACTTCTTTGACAGCCCCGACACCTGAAGCACGGGGCGGTGCGGGGAGAAGCTTTCACACAGTGACCGGGAGCTCCATCTTGCAGATTTGCTTCCCCTCCCGTTACTTTATGAAAATGGATTGTCAGAGCAGCTGGTGAGACAGAAGTGTCTGCCTGTATCTCAGTGTGGCTGGTACTGTGATCCACCACCAGTACATGCTGAACCAGGCTCCAAACGGGGAGGGGGAAGGGGGCAGTTTCATTTGCTGCCAAATCCCTTAAGCAGTTGCTTGTTTTGTCTCTCTGTCTGAGCAGATTTTTCTTTGCTTTTCTTCTTACTCCACCTGCAACATTTTAACTTTTGTCTTCAAGCTGCATTTCCCCCCCCGCCCCGCTACTCTGTTTTCTCCTGAAGGGGAGGGATAGAGGGAGATGTACACACACTTATAGAATGGTTTGGGTTTTATTTATTTATTTTTAGGGATGCTGAAAGATGCCTGCCAAGAGGGAGCCTGCAGTTACTGAGCTGAGCAGGAGGGCGGGGAGGTTGGCTGCTCTCAGAGGTTCTCAGTGCTCGGAGGCTGATTGGAAACACCATGCGTGACAGTGCACAAAAAAGACACTCGTCAGATCGCCAAATTTCACAGTCCCACCTCAGTACCTCCAGAAGAGCAAGGAATATGTCCTGCCAGGGAGCTTCTCACTCATTAGCCTGCTATATTATTAGCAGTGATTTCCCACCCTCTGTCTATACATAAATGCTGCTCTGCATGTATGCCTCAAGAGAAGGTCAGGCAGAGCTTGACCAAGGACCGCTGAAGCCACTGAGCCTTTTCCCACTGACGAAGCATTCCTAGACAGGCAGTACCATGCATGCCTTCTGCTTCCCAACCCAAAGGCGTGCAAGTGAACCTCAGCCTAAGACAGAAGTTCCTCTCTCTGCAAGCTCAATATTAACAAGAGCTGTGAGGATCATTATCCTTCATTTGCATTCACAAAACAGGACTGGGGCATCACCACGTTAATCCAAACACAGCCATATGAGCACGCGTGGCCAGGAGCAAGAACTCAAGGACTTCTGCTGACAAGGTTTATGGCATAGACAGTGCCTGTCTTGGTGTGCTGTTACGGGCTAACTGTCTGGCACTACATGAAATGGCGAAGTTAATAACCATGGTAATAAAAGAGTAATGCAGGAGAGCAACGAAAACAAATGCAGGATTTTTCCCTCATTGACATGTAAACAAATCCATTGTTGACAGCATTTTCAGTGAAGAGAATTGCTTTCTATGGGGAAACAAACCTAGAAAGATTGAAAACTGCCAAAGCAGGGGAGTTTTCCGCCAGATCTATTATTTTTATATACTCACACACCTGTAGGCAGGCATAGAACATGATACATTTTAAAGGAGAATTCCACATGGAGAAGCTATTATTAAATCATTTCCCAGTCAATCATCTTCCTTCCAAACTTGGAGACTCGGTTTATCTGATGTTCTGACTAGCAGATGAAAGCTTTTGGTCTTCCAGTATTTCTAATGCATCATCCCTAACACTTGTAAAAGAAATCAATAGTGGTTAAAAAAAAGGTATGTGAAAAATAGAGAATTTTCCTGGTATGGAAAGAATTAATAAATCTACTTCGCAAGATAAATGGGATGAAAAGGATAATACAGTGTTTCTAATCCATGAGGTTCTTGTATCAATTTCAACCATATAAGGTAAGATGCACTGGCATGAAGAGTGCCGATTTTAACACTTCACTGGATTTTTGCATGTGTTTTTTCTTCTTTTGCTAAGATCTACAGCTGGAAGCTACAACCTGTTGGTCTGGTCTGGGTCTGAGTCTGCAGAAGGGAACATGATGCATACTTCATGAAGGTAGATTTAGCTTTCTGTACTCTAAGTGTTGCATGGATGATAATTTTAATTTGAGGGAAGATCCCACAAGGCAACTGGAAGGTACAGCTGCCTTTATGACTTGTGTCTCCATTACTCATGAGCATCTCTGCAGTGGCCTGTTTTGATGGTTGTGCTGGTGAGAGAATGTAGCTATAAATCTACAGCACCAAACTCCATCTGTTTAATGCGAATTTTTGGAAAGGGTTTTACCTGAGCAACCAGGTATCTGCTTTCTTTTGATATCTCTACGCTGGAGGGTAACTGCTCAATTACATATTAGCTGTCTCCAAGGAACCTCTGCTTAAGCTCCCAAATATGTTTCCCGATATCCATGGTCTGCGTGAATTTTATACAGCTCCTTCTGCGGGACTTTATAAGTCAGCCGTAAAAGTTTGTGATGGGGTGGAACATAGTGATGTCCATAATCTCAGTCTGGAAAAATGGTTTATATGAAGTGTCATTAAAATGGATTTGGCTATTTTTTATATTTATTTTTCAGCAGCAAGCAAAAATGGAAAGGGGGAAGGAAGGGAGAAAGTATTCTATGCTGGCTACATTTTTTTTTATTACTTCTATGATCAGTAAAATAAAAGGGAAAGCTTTGGTTTCTTTAACTGTGCATGATTCCAAAAGAGAAGAGGGGGGCTTAGCCCCCTTGGAAAGAGCTGGAGTGCTCATGTATTCATATTATTAATGGCTTTTGGTAATGATTTTACTGCACAAATTGTTATGAGACTGCTACAATGCAAGTGGGATACCAGTGAGATTTTCTGTCTGAAGACCCCAACCACAGACCACTGATATCACTGGAAATTCTCCTATTTAATAGATTTTGGATCATTCTCTATGCTCATAACAATGCAGACTACTTATTACTTAGTGGCATTCATTTTGTACCAGGACTACAGAGTAGACACTGATGCTGAAAAGCCTTTCTTTCCCCCCCTGTAACACTGTCTCCTCAAGAATTGCTGCTGAACGTCCTTGAAGACATAATAGCTTCATAAACCCAGGTATGATTTTTCACAGGTAGTTCACAAGGCTGTCAGTTCCTGTGCTTTTTAATTCATAGTCTGAGGAGTCTGCCTAAAAGCCCATGCACCGGGATGCATGTGATGACAGGAACCCCCCATAAAAGTCTCCAGCCATTTCAGCTGAGGACAAAGGCTCGCAGATGTGACCTGGGGACATGCTGAAGGCTGGGGGGAAAAAAAAAAAAGGAAGAAAAATAAGTAGGCAAATAAAAAGAATATATTGCACATACTGTGCTTTTTTCCTAGAAAAATGAGTACTTATGAGTAAGATATAGTCAAAATCATGGAGAATTTAGGGCAGCCAAATGCTTAGAGTCTAGCTTAACTATATGTACACATGCGTTTTAGCCTAGGCTTATAACCATCTTGCCTTTTTGCAAGGGATATCTGAGAATTTCCTTAGGGTCACTTGCACTGCGTGTCTAATAGTCTGGCACACAAAGTTGCTGGGTTGGGTGAAGGCCTTAACACTGAATTTCCTCTTGAGGCACACCTGAGTGCTTCAAGTCTCCAGATCCTGACCCTCTGCAAAAGTGCAGAGCAGCTCACCCACCCTGCAGTCCATCCCTATAAAACCCCTGTGATTTAGCAAGTGTCGTGAGAAGCGAGGATGGAAGCAAATGGCTCTGCTGGTCACAAAGTCCCTCAGCCCCATGTTCAACCAGCTACCAGTTTGCCCCAATGAAAGGCCTAGTTTGTAAACGCTCACACCTAAGAGCATGGATGGTTATCCCAGCACGTGACATGTTTGCAGAGGCATGGGGTGTGTTGGCAGCTGCTCGCTGGTTGCTTGTGGTGCTCACAAGCAAGTCTTGAGCATAGGTCAGGCACGAACAGAGGCAGTCACTCCATTGGTTGTGCCTGAATAGGACTCGAAAGAGTTAAAGACAATAATGTGCTTAGGAATGGCTTGTTTGCGATTCCTGGGCTGACTTTTTTGTCAGCCTTGTGACCTGCAGGCACACACCTGGTCCCAGGGTCAAGTTACAGCCGGGATCCTTGGTCTGAAGGTCAGGACCTGGCTGATGGTAAGAGAGGGAGGCCCTACTTTGGTGAAAGCCATCGCTTATAAGAAACAAGAGAATATGAAGGAATATTAGATGGCACTCCATCTTCCTTTAGGCTTCTGTTTCCCTTCCTTTAATTGTCATAACAGGTAAATACTAAATATTCCAGGGAGTCACAGGCAACTCCACAAGATGCACTTTCATTACAGCCTTGCTGTGAAGGCGCCAGGGAAAAAACAGAAAAGTTGGTGGGCTGCCCTTATTAAACATCACTTAGCTACTGTTAATTATGAACCTAGATTGAGACTGAACAGCTCTAGATTGAACATTGCAGCTCTCCCCTACCGCAGAATCATTTAAAAACTGCAAGAAAATGTCAGCGAGGAGAGACCATCTGTTTTCTGAGTGGAAGCCCACAGAAAGAAGAAAGAAAGGAAAAAGAAGAAACAATGCACATATAAACCCTCAGCTGATGCTTATCTTTTGGGTAGCTGGCTTCTAGACAGTTGGAATGAATTTAGGGAGTTTCAGACTCCAGCTTGGTATAATTTATGCAAATAAAAGCGATGGACTATATGTATTCTTAGCAATATTATTTTACTTATTTGGCAGGCAGGTGAACCAGAGCACACACACAAAAATTAAATACCATACTTGTAATGATCAAATAACCAGATATTGAATCCTGATGCTCTTTCTTGTGTTCTGATCACTAAACAAAACTGCCAGAGATGTCCCAGAGTGCTTAATAAATTGTGCCCAGGGGGTTATTTCCCTATGACTGAAATGCAGCTGGACTGAAAGGCTGCTGTCAGTTTGCACAGACTTAGGTCTGTAAAATGGGGTGTTGCCAAAGGAACTCAGAGGGGAAATTTTCGGTACAGTTGGCAAGGTGTGATTACAGGCCCTGGATTCATGCCAGAATCTAATGCAGACCTAACACCCTCCTTCCTGGAAAAAGTGTGGGCTCTTTAATAGCCCTTAGTTTTATGTTTCACCTGCAAGTAAATGAGTGGCACCAATGGGAGATGGAGGCAGCTACAGTGCAGTGAGCACCAGTAAATCTTCCTCAGAGCTGAAACATTTCATACTGATCAGTATTAGCCATTGACCTGATTTGTCAGCCTATCAAACAGGAGCCACATTCCTGGAATTACCCTTCTCTCCTCATTCCCCCCAAAACAGTTCACAGAAAGACTCAGTCCATAACACATTGGTGCTTGAGTACCCTGGTGCAAATGAAGAAATGAACACCGGGCATTGGATTTTTTCACTGGATTTAACTTGGAGGGTGGTGGTGGCATTTTTTACCCCCTTTTTTTGTCATTGGGCCTGTCTTGAATAACTGGATTCGGAAAGTTCACCTTCTTGGAAGGCATGAGATGTGATATCATCTAGTTAAAACTGTCCAGTTCAGAAAGACAACGTGACTTTAAATCTCTCTTGGCCCTTTGTAATAAATGTTATAGTTTAAGCAAGCAATGTCTTTCCATTAAAACTATAAACTTCGCTAGAATAATTAAGACTGATTTAAAGTAAAATTAAGTTTGACATGTGGCAGGTGAAGCAGTGCTATTAATTTCAGCTGCATATTTGGCAACAATAGACAAGAGAAAATGGGGGGCATGGGTAAAAAGGGCAGAGCTATAAGTCCTTTCAGGCTCTTGGTCAAGTTGAGGGTGGAGAACGAAGAATATTTCAACTCTTCATGGGATATATACTGTCATTTGCCTTGTAAGTATGAGACAAGGGCTTGCATCTACTCTCCTTGACAGCAATACAAAGCAGCTATTATCTGTAATGTATTGGACCCGAGGTAAAAGGTGGAAAGGGGGAAATGAAGATTTAGAAAGATGTACCTTCTTGCGCCTTCAGCCTTTTCATTTTTACCCTTTATTTACACCTACTGTATATTTATTCTATTAACTCTGTAATTTCTAAGCTACCTGTCTTTGGAGATCCTGTGGAAAGTATTTATCTAGTCCTTGCATTATTTGAGGGGAGTTATTTTTCTGACTCTGGTTTTGGATGCAGACAAAGAAGACAGAACCTCTTCAAAGCTGTCTTTGGTAATGAAATTACATCCTAAAGACTAATCCAGGGTTCACTTTCAGGCTGATTTCTGATTTCATATCAAATTCCAGCTGAAGTCTAAACCTGAGTAAGAACAGCCTGATCGAGTGCCCATATCTAGTAGAGACTAGCCTGGGCATGAGTCTACATTGCATCCTCCACTGAGATTATCAAAAAGGTCTCGTTATTATAGTCATCAACCATCTCATTTCCTGCCAAGGAATATTGGCGTGAACTCTCTCCAGAGTCCATCAGTGCCCTTGATCCTGAGAAATTACTGTTGAGAAATAGAAATAATTACGTTCTCCTCCTCCAACCCAGATGTGGTATCCGTATCTTGACAGCTTTTCCTGTCCAGCATCAGCTGAGGGAGTGAAACACTAGTATCCAGGGAAGGATTTCCTTTTTTGAAATCAATAATTTCTAATTGCCAATCATGCAAATAAATATGCCTTGCTGGAGCAATGTTATAGTCCACCAGGACCGAACAACATTAACTCATTGAGGAAACTTCATCCTCTGATTGCAGATTGAAGTGAATGAAAGTGTCTTTTAGCGAACCCTGCCACCCTGGTTCTGATGATTGAATTCGAATTACATGCATATTACTTCTACCATGCTTGTTAATGACAAACATATCAACCTTTCTACCAGAAAGTGAACTAAAAATCCAATTTGAATAAAGAATTGCAAATGCCCTGTGTAAAGACTGCACACAAAACAAACCAGATGTTTCAAGCTGCATAGAGAGCACTTTACAGAGCAGCTGGGAAAATTTTTTTCATCAGCCATTAGTAAAAGATATACATTGCCAGCACACAAACTGCTTCCATTTTTAATACTCATATAATTGGTTTACTCCTGTAACCAATGCAATATTAAGTCAAAAGCAGGGGGGGAATGAAGGAAAACAATGATACTGGTCAAAGTTTATAAAGGTCACGGGGTTTGTGGATGGGGAGGAGAGTGTAGGAGGATAGAGGTTATTTTTCCCCGTAAAGCTTTCTTATTTACTGCAAGGTTGTGAAGTTTGGAAAAAAATACTAATAAAATTTATTGGCAGGGGTTGTAAGAAGATCATACCTTGGTTCTATTTTCAGCTCCAAACAGATTATAGGACAATGGAGCATAAATGGAAATTAAAACAGATTTAGAACAGACGTTAGGAAGCACTTTTTCACATCGAGGATAATAAATGTGTGGAATGGCCTATCAGGCAAGGTTGTAAAGGCAAAGACACTGGGATCATTCACGCAACAACTTGGGAAATAGCGCACTAAAATGGAATGAGTCTGGATGGTGAGGCGGCCTCTGTTTAGATTCCTGGGAGGCTTCAAGTGTTCGTGTTCATTTCTTTTTGTTTCCTTTTCAAATGATTTGATTTCCTTTCAAGTGATTTGTTATTTCAGATGGATTTCTCAATCACTTTTCCTATAAGGTGGAAGATTGTTCTTAATTCCCAGTTCACCTGCCTTGATCATTTATGAAGATGTGCAGAAGAGGATCTCCTCTAGAAGGCCAGTCCTGTCTCTTGCAAGTGCCTGAGCAGAAAGTGAACATCCTTGTCACTTTGAGAGTGACTGGATCTATCACCAGCTCACACAGCCAGAGGAGGACATGCTAGTCTAGGAGAAGAGGAATATTGCAGTGACCAGTCACTTAGTGTGCATCTTTCTGCTCTTCAGTCCTTGGGACTTCTGCATCTGTACCTGGCACACTCCTCAACCACACAAGACACAGTAGCCAACACCAAACTTCACAGGGTTCACTTCACATATCTAACTGCACACCAAGAAAACCCTACTGCACCCAAAGATCCTAGGAGTTCTGTTCCATCAAGATGTCCTTGAATCTTCCCAAAGGCTAAGACTCTCTCTCCACCTTTCTTAAATAGATCCAAAACTTGATCAAGGCTTGACAGAGTTCAAAAGCTTTGAGTGACTTGTCTAAGTTCATGATGGTGAATCCTTTCGAGGATTGTGTGTGCAGAGCGGTAAATTCTGCAGCTTAAAATTTGACCAATACCTCCCAAATTTACTTAACCTCATACCTAGTCATTTTACAGAAGCCAGTGGACACATCTCCTGGCTCTCAGATTCTGCAGTGCTCTGAATCTGGACAATAAAGGGAACTCCTAATAGAAAATTACAGTTCATAAACACAAACACTCTAGCTTATCCTTACTGCACAAGCACACTGAGCCTTTGGGGGACTTGCTTGCCCTTGGACCTAACTAAAGATGTGAAAATGCCTGAAAGAGCACCAAGTCTGATAACGACAGAGTCAGAAGATAGATGAAGGATCTAGGTTTAAAAGCCTCACCTTGAATGCTGTGACAGGTTAGTGTTGGAGCAACCCCTGTGTAAATATATAATATATAAATACAAAGTGACTAACTAGTGAGTCGTAGCCTAGGACACCCATGTCCTTTATTGTATGTACTGTAATAGTACATTCTAGCCAAGGATTTCAACACGCTTTAAAACATAAATTATCTACAAAGCATCTCTGAAGGAGATAAAACTTGCACAAGTAGAAGGTCAGAGCCACAGAGACTGAGGGATTGGCCCAGGGTCACAGCACTGGTGAGTCAGTCACTTGCAGAGCAATTATAAGAATGCTGCTCTGCAGCCTATGCACTGAACATCCTTATCACAAACAACGTATAAAACCAATGCATTACTTCTCCACTGCATGCACTGCAATTTAATCACGTGTGATATTATTTTATTTATCTAGGATAGACTATAGCACAAATCTGACTGAAGAAATCACACCTCTGCATAATAACTTTAAAAAAAAATACGTACTGGCAGCTTCTCATACCCAAATAAGTGAGAATGCCACTAGAAATACATAAAAGTATGAGCTTTCAGTAATGAAGGCAATTTAAGATTGATTTAATGAAGGTCTTTAAGGAAAAAAGGGAGGCATGAGTCTGATGATAACTCAGCTGCCCTGGAAGGGCATCACCACCGAACTTTATTCAAAGGCACAGGCTGTTTATAGGGGATTTATGGCAACGCTGAAACCAGAAACAATTGTATTGATCACACCAGAACCAGAGAAAATGTATTGTCATATTGATGTCAGTTTTAAGAGAAATAAGCTGACTTACCTAACATCTGTATCTTGCTGTGAAAAGCTCTCTGATAAATCAAATCTTAGTATACACATCTTTTGCCAGCTTGATCAATATAGTATTTACATGCATCAGTAAAAAACATAGGGTTTTTAGTCTCAAAATAACAACTTGGTTTACATCCAGGACTGGGATTCTAGAAGGTGGCAAATCACAGTATCCTGTGTCACTGTTATGTTGCAAGAGGTTACCTGAAGGGTAATCCCAGCAAATATTTTCCCCATAAGTTTCTCATCTCAGGTAACTTAGCAGAATTGTAACCAGTCGACATCCATGTAGCTCCAATAATCACCCTGCAGCCTCCGCAGGATTCATGGGGCTCACTAGCATGTGAGAGATGCCCATGCCAAGATCCTTCTGGTCTGAGGTGACAGAAGCAGCATTCAAACCACCCAGCTACAGAACAGAGACCGTGCCTGATCAAAATGCACAGTCAGTTGTCAGCTTGTGTTGAAGGGACATTTGGCCTGAGTGGGCAAAGCAAAGTGGCATGCTCCGGGCTGGTTCCAAATCTGACTCTTGCATGCCATGGTGGCAACAGCACAGAATGTCCTTTTTTAAGAAATCATGTCTAAAAAAATCCCATATATTTCTTTTTTTTCAAACCCCATTCCTTAAAGCCAAATTTTATTTTTTTTTTCCCCAATAAAACCATCCCCTGGGTTTAATAGTACCTATTCTAGTGTCTGAAGTTTAGATTAATCACATCCCACCAGCAGCACTTTAGCCAAATGCAAGGGAGGTCTTTTTTGTAGAGCATCTCTTGCACTTGAGCATATCTCCCTGTATCGTTAGAGTCGGGGCCGGTGCCCCGTGTTTACGGCAGAGGAATGCCGATGAGGGGCTGGAAGTCCTCATTGTCAGCCTGCCACTGACTCTCTGTGTGACTTTGGAATTAAACGCAATTTCCCCATGGCTCGCTGTGTCCCTTTTTGTCAAAGCTGAGCCACACTGACAGAGGGTGATGTGTGGGGGAGGTTTACACTACCACTGCAATTTCATGTGCTATCCGTATCCCGTGGACAAATAAATACATTCACTTCTAAGGACAGTCAGTCCGTGCCATCCATCATCACTATAGACACACAGAGGGGAAAAAATGGTTGTGAAATATGCCCAGAATTTGAGCTGGTTTTGATACTGGCAGATGAGATGCCATTTCTTGGTGCAAAAGAGCTGAATGAAAGGCTTGAAACTGTGTGTAATAATTACAAGACTAGCAAACAAGGTTTCTCTTTCAAGATCATCTACACATTTACTATGTTACCATTGCTAATTCATATTAATCAGAGGGTTCACGAACTCATAACTGAGAGCCATTTGCAGCATAAATAACTTTATCTGGCTTCTAAAAATAAACATATTAAGTATGAAACAATAGGGTTAAATATAAGCAATATGTTTAGGCAATTAATCTGCTGTTTCCACAGATTAATTTAGTCAATACAGGTGGTAAGACAGCAACCATCACTGTGGCATGAAAACACCACTCAAAATTTAGGAGACCAAAGAAGAAAATGAAGCTCTGTAAATTGTGATTCTCACTCTGCCTGGTAGGTAGTTACTCAAAAGCAATAACCTCTGTATAATTACACTGCGATAGCTTGGTAACTACAATATATTCACAGTCACTCTCTAATAACCAATAACCCACATACTTTTTCTCCCAGTGATTTGCCACATGGAAGCAAACCCAATTTGAATCATGCTTTTGCAGCTTGGTGCGGTCTCTTTGCCCCGTTATTCTACTGCTGCTAACAGCGGCCTCGGACTGTCAATATCTTCCCTGCCACGGTTTACGCTGGTAGTTGTTATTATATCAGACCATGAAAATTGATGGTGATAACACACTCTCTAGGAAGGCTCCATACATGTCAGTTATTCAAAATATGTCTCGTTAAATAAATATTTACAAGACTTTTGTTATTTAGCTTATAAACTGTTTGGACTGAAGCAGCTTTTGAGCAGTTGAAGAGCGTTCCAAAGAGTTACTGCAGATTAATCCATGTAAACCACACCACTGTGCTAAAAATTGCTATGGTGGTTCCTAACTGCCAAGTCTATATCCTTCCAGCCTAAGAAATACAGGACATATTTTCCTTTGTAATAAAATCTCTCGATAAAAGCAATAAAAAAATACTAGTCCAGAACATGTGATTATCCTAGGGGGGTGGAGGGGAATCATACCCATGGGATGACAGGGAAGTTGGCTCATTTTTGCAGCTGGGAGAACGGATAAGGGTTCAGATTATCTGAGCTACAGATATAGGGGGAACCTTTAAAAAGAAAGAGGGAAGAGGAAAGCTATTCAGTTAATAGTCTAGTAATAATAGTTATTCCGTTAATAGCATAGCAATAATTCAACAATAACCAGACATTGTCCCAACTGGTTTTATTTTTTCCTGGAGAAAGCCAAAGGACAACATCAACAAAACAAAAGTGAGGGTCCGGGGGGAAGGAAGCCAGCCCTGTTTCTTAGCTTCAGATGTCTCTGCCTTTTCCACACCCCCAGATCAGTGCTGTACAAGGATTTTGAAATAACCAAACTAATGAGGCTACATAAGGCAATAACGATGAGGCTCTGGGAGGGCAGACTCTTTTCACTCCTAAGGATTTCTTCTCAGCAAGCCAAGTTTCCTGGCATAACCCAGAGAGCAAGGATGTTTTCCATGCTTTCAGGGTCAGGCTTGTGAGTGCTTGTGTGCATGTCTCTAGGTCTCACACTGTGCCTCAAGCAGAGTCATCCAAGAAGCAGCAGCACTTCACACTGCGCTGGCCAGCTCCCGCATGCTGGCTTTCCACGAGAGGGAGCAACTCACCAGCACAAAAACCCCCTTTTTCCCAGATCAACCACCAAATTCACTTGGAGCTCTCAATTTACACAGCTGACAGCAACCTTGATTTTTATCAGTTCTACTAGATTTGAGAATCATATACCCATTACTGATTTTTCATGCCTAAAGTCACACTGGCTGCACGTGTATTTATGCATATCAGGGGAGAGCTAAAATGGACATCACTTATTTAGAGAAGCAATCCCTTCAATAAAAAGGAAACATTCATGTTTCCAGCTTTGCAACAGCTGCTGGGCTAATTATTAGGATGCAAAAATGATGGATTTACCAAAGCAATCAACTGAAGGCTTATTCTGTTTGTGCTGAGTGGAAGGGGCCTCAGTGCTGCTGGGGAATTGAAGCCGGGAGGGAGGTAATTCTAGATTTGCCTGAAGTGTGCTACCCGTGGAAGGTACTGGCTGCTATTCAAGCTTCCTTTCCCTGCAGCAACCCCTTTTCCTCCCTAACAGGAGAGCCGGGAAGCAAAAACAGCTGTCAAAAAGGGTTCAATGTTATTGATAAGCCCTTTGTGTCAACTGAAGCCCCTCCACTGGCAAGTCCAAACAAAACAGCTCAAAATCTGCGTATCGGTGGAAAAACATGTTGGGCTGCATGTGGAATAAAGCAACAAGAAGTAAGCGCGAGTGTAACAGTCACAGTCGATTTTTACAAATGACTGTGCAATCCACAGAGGAAATCCCCGGAGGGACTCAGAGTTGTAGTCCTGATCCCTTCCCCTCCCCACGCCCCCTCCTCCCCCTGCCAGCAGCCACTGTAGCTCCTCTCCCATTTGCAACTCAGCTCTGCCAGAGCTGGCTTTTCCCAGCTTTTCCCTTCCCCNGATGTGGCTCAGAGCAAAATAAAAGCCAGCCAAAGCTGTGATGGCAGCTACTTTGTTATAATAAAAATGGGCCAGTTAATAGCACCAGTGAGCTTAGGACTTTATCGGACATATCCAGATGGATTTGGTGCAGGCTTCTGCAAATCAAATCTTTCTCCTCCAAATGACTGGAAGCTGCAGTGGTTTGGAAAAGGTAACTTCCCTCTGCAAGTAACGCTCATTTTCATACAATCTTACCCTGACCCAACCCATAGTCAATGCAAATGTCAAAATACGTAAGAAAGTGTATTAGAACATTTGGTTCCTACTGGAAAGAAGAATAGCTCTGTTGTCTCCCAAGAAAAACTGGAAATGTGAAACTTGTGATCCTGTTTTGCATATGACATTTTCTTAAACTGTTGCTTTCAGGGAAGCAGAGTTGTGACGTTCAAACCAATGGCCAAACTATGTGTTAATTTTAAATTTACTTTACATCCTTTGGACTTAATAGCTATCTTTCAGCATTCGTGATTCCAGACTGGAAAGTCCTAACAGGCATCTGGGGACAGCCCTAGCCCTCTGTGCGTGTCTGTGCATTAGGGGTCACAAGGCATGTCCAATACATTAAGACCATGACTGTTACAGCCCAGCTATGTAGGTTTGACTCCAGTTCAAGCTACAACAGCAGTAGCTCTAGAAGTCTGGAGTTTAATCACTGGTGTGTCAGCCAGGATGGCAGACGTCACCTTGCTAGCAGTGGAAATCATGTGCCCTTTTATTCTGTCGCTTATTTTTATCCTCCTTTCAGCCCTGCAGAATATGGCAGCACAAGACTTGCAGTGCAAATGCCGGTCTGTGGTAAGCAGACTGATGCAATCCAAACACATTTGACACCTTTTATCCTGCACAGTGTCAAGTCCCAATGAGATTTGTCACATGCAAAGTAATTTATGAATCAACCTTGTTATTTTGTGTATCAAGAACCATTCATAAGAGTCATGCTACACTCTAAGCTTAACTGGATTCCCTTAGCACAGAATCAGGATCCAAAATAAGGGCTGGAAATATCTGACCATCAGGTTCTGTTGAGATGAAATGGCTCAACCAGGAATTGATTCTGATGATAAAAGTCGTCCTTCAAGAACAGAGATCCCCAAAGAAGGGCCAAAAGAGGAGACCATGTATGTAGTTGAAACTTCTCTTGTTGCCTTTTTCACAGTCATGTGCACCAAAGACTGCTACAGGAAACCATGATAGGGACCTATGTTTAGCTCCCACACCATTGAAGCTATCCTGGTAGTTTTAGGGACAAAGGAATGGAAGCTGAGGAGAATATATCTGAAGATTATTAAGTGTCAAAGAAACACACCAATTCATTCTCTAAGTAGAAGGAGTCAACTGCTAAAACATTCGCAACAACCATAGTTCCTGTTTCCTCACCAGGAGGACATATCCCTCACCATCAGCAACTCAACGAGTTTCAGGGTAGACTCTACAATCTTCCAGACCTCACCACTTGCCCTTAGAGACCGGTAAGCACAGTTTTCCCCATTCACAGACAGTTCTAGCATACAATTTGTTTACAGCCACAGAGGAAGTCAATTGTAGAGATGAGAGTCCCTTTTATCCCAGAATACTTCAGGAATTTCAGGTCTTAGAAAAGCCTCAGTGAAGCTCCTCATAGTTCCTTAACCCAATGTCCAATCTCTTAAACTCTATTTTCTACATTTTAATCATTAGGACTTCTATTCATCATAGGTGAAGTTGATTCTGTGTCTCTTCAAATGCAGCCACCACATCTCTTCCAACAAGGAAAACCAAAAATACTACTTTATTTTAGGAAATTTGAAGGTCATTTGGGAGAAGCTTACGTTTGTCCTCAGGAAGATGCCACCATCACAAATCTGATGAGACACCTGAGAGATGCTGATAGAGGGAAAGGATTTATTTTGCTTCATCTCACTCCCCAGTTCCCACCTACTCCAAGCCCCTGCAGCGTCCTGCTCCCCACCCAAGCCTGCAGCCATTAGCAGCTAATACTAAAATAGCTGCACAGAGCAGGCTGATGATCCATCTCGGGAAAAGGAACAGCCTTAAGAAATGCCTAAAAGAAACCAGTGACACGCTGACCTATTTTCACATGTGCGCTTGCCCCATTTTTATAGTGTTTCCAACTATTGCTATCAGAAGCAAGATATTGAACACATGATCCTACTGGCAGAGCTCTTAGACTATTAGGAATTTATTAGAAAAAGAGTGGCCTTTCTGCCCTAAACTAATTTCGTCAATTTTTGAAAATTCATCCAGAAAAACAAATGCAATAGGAGATATTTTGGGGTAGTTGTGGTGCCAAGCAATAAAAACCGGGTTCTTTTTCCCCCTTTCTCACACCCTCTCCAGCAAAACGTAGAACACACTTTAGCTCTTCGTTGTGAGCTGGGTGTAATTGTTATATCAAAACTTTCTGAATTTGAAAATAAACACACTTAAATCAATAATTATAATAATAGCAACTCAGATTCAGTGTTATTTAATAATACTACCTAGTCCTGAAAGAATAAGGCCATGGATGGTTGTATGTATACAGCTATAGATACCTGATACATTATCCTAGAAACATAATATGAACAAACTCATTGAGGAGTTATATTCTGAAGTTAAGTTTGTACATTTATAATGTGCAATGCTTATGCGCATGTGTCTAGTCTGGAAAAGCTGATGCATAATTTCCACTTTAGAAAAGAAAATGTCAAATATGATCTTGAATGTATGGAAATATCCTATTTTTAATGATTTGGGGATATCCCTATTTAAAGAAGGGGGGGGAAAAGACTAAATGTGCTAACAGCCAACATTACCTAAAGGTTGAAATTATTAAACTGACAAAGGAATGGGAAGTTAATGCAAAGGTCGGAATAATGTATTTAATGTAATTCATGTCCCCATGTCTTGATAGAGCCAGGGCAGGGGCCTTAAATCAATGTTATGTTTGAGGTGTGATGTAACACAAAGGTACAAAAAGTTAAGGATGGAATGTCAGCCTTAACTTTAAACATCCTATTATTTGTTAGACTGTATAACATAACACTAACCTTACTTAAACATTGTATTTGCTGTGTTACATAAAACCGCGGTGTGTAAAAGGAGGTAACTGAGTAACATTCAATCACCCACACAAACAAAGACGACTTTCTTGCAGTCTTTGAAAGGGCTTTTCGACACGGCTTTGTTAAATACGAGTAGCAAGGATTGAAGATTGGTCTACCTGTATTAATTAATTTCCCACATCCAGACCCCTCTGCTGCCAGCTCCATTAGATTTTGGATAAGCAACAGACTTCTCTCTGGTTTCCTCAGTCGTGGCTCAAAAACTTTACACATTTCTCAGCCTGCGGATGCTGCTTGTTATAACGTTTAATAAAAGTTCTCTTTTAACACAAGCTGGAAAGAAGAAAAGGACAAGTCCCAGCAGCCCTTTTCACAGCATCATTTGCATATTGGGTTAGCCTACTTAATAGTCTCATTAGCACCATCTGTTGGGAACCCACTAAT